>JAMKCH010023677.1:0-20902 GCA_023653785.1 Ophioderma brevispina
GAGATCCTGTTTACATATGTTATGGGTATGGTAAGATGGAAATGTGGTGTGTGATTGGTAATGCATAGGTGGGGGTGTGTAGGTGTACATGAACTGCATGGTTATGTGGCATGTGTAAATTTTGTATGTGATATGTGTATGTATGTGTGTGTATGCGGGTGCGTGTGTGTGTGTGTGGTGTACCTGCTACATCTTCAAAGTGCCTAAAGTGTTATTTGTAAGTATTATTTACATAACCTTACAGAGCCACATATACATGTATTATGTGTTATGTAAGATTATACCATAATTATTTTTCTGGGATATGTAGACTGTAACTTTTGTTATCAGGTCTTCTTGGGAGACCAATACATTTGTATGAAGGAAATTCCGAATAAAAACGATTAAATAAAATAAAATAAAATTATTCAGCAGAAGCGGTAAGATGAGATTTTGGTGGGTACCATACAGACAGTGTACACATCAAATGTCACAAATTAATGTGTTCACATCCAAATTCACAATAGGCAACAAATTATAAGTCACAATATGTCACAAATTGTAAGGTAACCATAGTGACAAGGGAATATTGTGTGACAATGCATGCGAAAGCAAGAACCTCAATGTAGTGCTCGACGTGTTGTGAGGTATAAATGGCTTAGCCTTCAATGAATATTATGGAGAATGCATGCGAAGGCAGCCACCTCACTGTAGTGCTCGCTGTGTTGTGGAGGTATAAATTGCTACTCAATAAATATTATGTGCCAATGCATGCGAAATGCAGGCACCTCACTGTAGGGCTCGACGTGTTGTGGAGGTATAAATGCTTAGCCTTCAATGATTTATGTGAGAATGCATGCGAAAGGCAGGGACCTCACCGTAGTGCTCGACGTGTTGAGGAGGTATAAATGGCTAGCTTCAGTGATGATATAGGTGACAATGCATGCGAAAGGCACGCACCTCACTGTAGTGCCTCGACGTGTTGGGAGGGTTAAATGGCTTAGCTTCAATGAATATTATGTGAACAGCATGCGAAAGGCAGCCACCTCACTGTAGTGCTCGACGTGTTGTGGGAGCGTATAAATGGCTTAGCCTTCATTAAATATTATGTGAGAATGCATGCGAAAGGCAGACACCTCAGTAGTGCTCGACGGTTGTGGAGGTCAAAAATGGCTTGGCCTTCAATAAATATTATGTGACAATTTGCAGCGAAGGCAGGCACTCCCACTGTAGTGCCCTCGACGTCTCTGTTGGAGGTATAAATGGCCTAGCCTTCATGAAGATGATGTGACAATGCATGGAAAGGCAGGACCTCACTGTAGTGCTCGACGTCTTGTTGGAGGTTATTACATGGCTTAGCCCTCAATAAATATAAAATGTGACATGAGCATCATCTGGAGTTGAGTAACCATGGGACGATGAACATCAGGTGGGCGACACGAATTACTGAGTGGCGAAGAATGTCACGAAGAAGCCATGTTGTCTGTGTTGGAACCCACTGGTGTGGTTTACTTTTAAATGGTATTATAGACTATGAGGTGTAAAAGAAATATTATCAAAACTCTATTGTGTAAATAAAACTATGACACCACAGGGTGTCATATGGGTTGTATTAACGATTGCGGCAAGTGCCTAGAGGGGGGAAACTTACGCCCAAAAAGTGTTTTCCTAATGTGTTGTGGGTTAAGATATTAAAAACCAGGGGGTAAAATACAAAACATATGCACCCCAGGTGTAATATGGGTTGTATTTACGCTTTGCCAGCCAGTGCCTAGAGGGGGAACCTACGCCCAAAGAGTGTTTTCCTATTGTGTTGTGTAAGATATTACAAAAGGTGTAAAATACAACATACACCCAAGGGTCATATGGGTTATATTTACGATTGCCGGCCAGTGGCTAGAGGGGGGAAACTATGCCCAAAAAAGTATTTTTGCCATTGTATTGTTATATTTAGAATTATTAAACGTGTTGTAAATCCAAACATATGCACCCAGGTGTCCTATGGTTGTATTTACGATTGCCGGAGTGCCTAGAGGGGGGAAACTATGCCAAAAAGTGGTTTGAGTAAGGATAGTAAATTAGGTATGCCAAATTAATTTAAATAAGTAAATAGTTATTAAGAAAACATGTATCGCAGTCGGCTTAGCCTTTTATATAGTGCTTGACGTTGTGATGTAAACTAACGACAGGACGAAAGGGCTGGTTGTAATATAAAATACTTGAGAAACTGATTTTACGGAGTCACGTGCGTCATTCAAAGGAGTGAGCGAAAGGTTCTGCCCGTGAAAACTTTACCCGCGATCCTCCGGGGCGCTCCCGCCGTCCCGCTACATAAGTTACCAAATGAAAAATACGTTTTAAAGAGAAAACTGAAAGTACGTTTAATTTGCCATACAAAACAATCGCGATTTTGTCGCAAAAATGATTTTAGGTAAACGATTCGTACATCCTTTGCGCACATTTTAGCGCCAAAAAAAAATAGCCCCAACAACCTTACGCGGGGGGGGTGTAGGGTAAGCCGCGCCAAAAATTGAGGAGGAGAGTAGATTGGTGGTAAACATCCAGTATGATAAAGTGTATTTTAGACAAAATAATATTTGACTATAATTTAGTACGAATTTCTTGAGGGCGAGGTTGATAGAAAGAATGCGCTGGGAATGTTTTATTTATTTGGTACGAATTGACCCTGAAATCACGTTCACGGGAGGTTCGGCATGGATAATTTATGGGAGTTTCAGCCCCCCCCCCCCCCCCCCCCCCCCGACCCGCCACCCCCTCCCCCCCCCCCCCAAATACACGTGTTACATAAAAAGCCTGGCTGACGAGGGTTAAATGAAAATGCAGCATTGCAATTTTGATGACCATGTCTCGATCATGTCAAAAAGAGGACCTGCTAGATAGAAATTATTCTGACCGATGGACCCCTTCCTTTAAGTTTTAGACTGACGAGAAAACCCATTATTCAGAAGCCCCGTTATTCAGAGCACAAATACCCGCGTTTGTTAGAAAATATTATGACTGACGGGTCTTCTGAAAACGGGCCGTTTAACACCTAAAAACAGCCACTAACAGAATTCTGAATAGCGGGCTTTCTGAGGAACGGGTTTTCTGAGTGACCAGAAGCACCCATTAATCAGAAAACCGTCAGCAGCACAAAACATTATGACTAGCTGGTCTGTAAATAAAATACAACAAAAAAGCCCATATTTCAGAAAAATGTTTTTTCACCCCTTTATTCAGAAGGCCCCCTATTCAGAAAATTCTGACATAGCGGGGCCTCTGAGAGGGGGTTTCTGATAGGGGTCTTCTGAGTTATAGGTCTTCTGAAGAGCGACTGCACCCGGCCAACAAATTACAGGGATAGCGGTGGCCATTAAAAAGTGAAACATTTTGTCTCGCATAATAGAAGGCAAAAAGCCGGTCGTCACAGCACTACTGTTTCAATGGCACTTGTAAGTTAAATTTGAAATTTACTCAAAATAAGGGAAAGGAAAATGAGATTTTTTCACCAAAAGGATTTTTTTTATTAAAATATATCATCAATGAAAAAACAATAAGGAAACATTTCGAAAAAATAACGAAAACAAACTGAGGAAATGTGAAATAATAAATAAATAAATGCAGAGTAAGTAAATAAAAAAAAGCAGGAACATGTTATAAATAAGATAAAGTTATTTGGTTCAATATAGAAATAAATGAATACTTGAATGAAGGAAAGAATGAATAATGAAACAATCCTAACTTCCATTATTATTATGAATAAAATCAAAAATAGAGGAAGGAGGGAAGGGAAGGGGAGCAGGGAGGGGGGGCTGGAAAAGGGGAGGGGAAGGGGGTTGGTGGAAAGGGGGCGAGAGAAAGGGACGGGGAAAGGGGCCCAATGGCAGGGGGCAGGGGCAGGGGCCCAGAGAAGCCCGGGGAGACTACGGCACGCACAGGGGGGCGGGGAAGGGGCACAAGTGGGCAGGAGAGGGCCCAGGGGGAGGGGGGTCAGGGGGCCCACCAGGGGCCAGGGCCAAGGGGCACATGAGACTGGTGCATAATCTTTCGATAACATGTTAAGATTTTTCTTCAAAACAAGAAATATTCACGCTTGGGTTATACAATTTGTATTGACTTCACATTGACTCAGTACGGTGGCCTCTCACGTTTTTGCCCTGCGTAAAATGGACCGCTGGGGAAGTTTCGGCTGTATCAATCGACTCATGTACGTTGCGAGCACGCTTCCATTGTATAGAGGTCAGTGGGGAGGATTTTAAACTTCCGGCGTTAACCTAAAAAAAAACACAGCTGGCCAAAAAAACACCGGGAACCATCCAAAAATCGTCCAAAAAATGTTTTTACAAACAAATTGTTTAAAATCATTATTTTGCCATTCTGGACAAAAAACTCATTATTTTGTCTATTTTAAACAAAAAATGGCCGATTTGTTGCGGCCCGTACGCAGGGGGGCCACCCCAATTCCACAAAAGGGAAAAGGTCCACTTTGTGCTGAAATTTGTGGTAAAACGGTCCTCAATTTAGAGAAAGTTGTAAAGAAAGTACACTTTTGGTGGTGAAAGGTCAAATAGTCGAAAAAAGGACCATTTTAGGGGGTTAGGTCCCGTTAGCAAAAAAGGTCCGCTTTTTTCGTAAACAAGGTCCACTTTTTCGAAGTCCCGCACCACCCCCCCCCCATAAATCCGGCGTACGGCCCTGGATTTGTCTGCAGGCAAGTCAACAAAACAATTGATACCCCAAGGAACCGAGAAAACGGGGAACCATTCAGGAAACCATCGGGAAACCATCCAAAGTTCCACTTGTCTTTAAAAATATTATTTTGGACCATTGTGAAGCAAAATCGTTGATTCGAGGGGCCCGGGCATGATCATCCACCATATGAACACAAAGCAGGCCAAAAAAAACACCGGGGGAACCATCCAAACAACCTTCCGGGAAAATATCAAAAGTGTCCACTTTTTGTTAAAACATCAGTATTTTGTACCCTCGTTTATTTTGACATTTTGGACCTGATGAAATTGCCCCATTTGGATTCCAGGCAATTGTCATCACCCTTTAAAACACGAAGCAGGCCAAAAACACCGGGAACCATCCAAAAAACCTTTTGTAACAAAATCATATTTTGTCCATTTTAGACAAAAAAGGCCAATTTGGTCAAGGCAATTGTTCAACAAATTGAAACACAAAGGAAACGAGAAAACTGGGAAACAATTTAGGAACCATCCAAAAAATCATTATTTTGACTATTTGAAGCATTGAAGCCAAAACTAGTTGAATCGGGGCCAGGCAATGCCATCAATAAACCCACCAACAACCACTGAAATACAAAGCAGGCTCGGCCTTAAAACACCGTCGAGGAACCACCAAAAACCTCCGGCAACTTCCAAAGTGGCACGTTTTTGAAATCATTATTTTGACCATTCTGGCAGAAATGGTCAATTTGGGTTCAAGGCAATGGGCATCAACATTGAAACAAACGAAAGCCGAAAAAACACATGGACCCATCCGAAAAAACCTTGGGGGGGGAAGACACGATCTGCCTTCAATTGGGCCTTGGGACTTCCAAAAAGTAATTGGGAAACCGCTACGTGCAGTTATTATGGCAGTCGGGTATCAATGACATTACAAATCGGCTTCTTAACCTTCGTGCAAAAGCATGAAGTAAGATCATTGATTAAATTAAGAAAAACCTATTGACGTCAAAATCCGTCGAGGTATTGGATTAACTCGCTGCAAAACAGTGCAATTTCCAATAACGGCCATTTAATGTAAATATTCTTGACCAGACCTAGCCTTTAGTCAAGCTGGGGGGCCGGTCGATATTACGTAAGAGCGCCCTCGTACGTCTTTGATTAGGACTGTCACTCGGGTTACGCCGGAAGTTGTGTAGGAGCTGTGCTTTACGAGGTGTCATGTCCTACCACCCCCCCCCCCACCGACCTTCCGTGTGAACCTTCAAAGGGTCCACTTTTGTTTACAATCATTATTTCGACCAATAGGGACAGAAATGGCCGATTTGGGTTTCAAGGGCCCCCCAAATGCACCATAAAACTGGTTTTTCTGAAGCAGCGCGCTACCATATACTCCTGAGAATCCCGCATTTATATGCCTGCGCGGCGCCCGCGCCGAATAGCATTAACCCTTTCAAAAAGCTATTGTTTCAAACGCTGGTGTGTCACACACAATTTCAGTCCAGAGGCCACAGTCATAATTGCTAATCACGGCGCAATCAATTCGTATTTTATACCATACGAGGCAGTGTTTCCCGTACGTAATTACAACAACAAGTTTTGGAAAAGAATATTTTTCAGCACAAAATACAGGGTCAAAAGCTCATTGGTGCCCCATACTTCGCCCGCCTTATCCCTTAGTGTTGAAGTCCCATAGAACATAGATATTACGTTTCAACCAAACTTGAACTTTGTCAAAAGTGAATTGAATTCACTGCATGTTATGTTATCGAAATGTAGCCGGTCATCTCATGCCAATTAGCATACAGATGTAGTGAATTGCATTGGTGCCGCCTTTTGCAACTTATGGTATGTAAAGCAGGTATATTTTCATAAAGGTGAACGAGAGATTACACATATAGGTGTCCTTTAAAAAATCGAAAGTACTGATTTGTGTCATGATGTAAAGCTTCCATCAAATACATGCCATCTGCCCCCCCCCCGCCCCCCCCTCCCCCCGACAATGTCTGAAAGGATTAAACTGAACAATGTTTCTTTGGTACACAAACGGGTGAAATTTCTAATTTCGTATAGGAGCAAATACGAAATTAAGCCTATTTTATCATGTTTATAATTGAAATATAAGTAAATCAAAATCACCTTTTTCTCTCTTTTAGAACATGTAGCCAAATACAAGGTAAAAATATATTGAGTGTCTATTGAAATTACTATTATGACACAATATTTGGGTGCCTAAAAATCTCTCTTTGCACATTTAATGAATATACATTTCTTAGACTGCGCCTATAAACCTTAAATATGATCATTTTGTGATCAACAGCCTCGAAAAAAAAACAGTATTTAAATACAGGATGAGTCAAAAAAAACTTGACCCTGATTGTGTCCGCCATTTTGAATTTTTAGTACTATATCTAACATATTTGGTATTATCTGAAAGCTGGGTTCATTATCTTTAATTTACTGCAAAGATCATTCACATCGGTTATGTATAGACCGAGCTACAGTCGTTTGAATCAAGTAGTCGGTTTTCTGCTCTGTCCACGGATTCACATTGAAATGAACGGCGTTCAGCGAAGGAAATCCGTGTCCAGAAGAAAATCAGGCTATTTATTCACTGCAGATTCTTGATTCGAAAGACTGTAGCTCGGCCTATACTTAATCGATTGGAATGATCTTTGCAACAAATCAAAGATAATGAAATAAGCTTTCCGCAGATACCACATATGTTAGATATATATTATTTAAAAATTCAAAATGGCGGACACAATCAGGGTCAAGTTTTTTTTGACTCACCCTGTAGTGTCGGCGTTTTTCCTTTTCGCCTGTAATGTACTTTAGGGTTGCAGATGATAGAAAAAAGTTGCTCCGTTAAGCGAAAAGTGATTTTTTAAGTATATGTTGGATTTTTTTCTTAATTTAAGCTCCAGTATCTTAGGCTTCTCACCATCATTTTTACAAGATTTTACTCACTCAAATAATTAAAAAGTTACAGCCTCATTAACATGAAATTTACATAAAAAATAATGTTTACCGGGAGTTAGATTATTGGCCATAAATCAAAATAAAAAATGCTTAGGGAACTCGGGTTTTCTGAATTTGTTAGCTAACAAAGTGTGCTTCTCAATATTGCAAATAATAATTTTATATATCATTTGTAAAATAGTTATGTTTGGTTATTTTATCTTTAAAAAATGGGTTTTCAAACAAAAGGACCACTTTTCGTTTCTGTTTACAAAGAAATCCTCAAACCAAGCGTAATTTGGGGATAATATTTTAATAAGCAATTTGTTTTGCACCAACAGTACAAAAATCAGATCCAGAACGAGCTTAATATTGACGTTACTGCCGAATAATCTGAGGCTCGTTGTTTTACACAATTAAAGGTGCTTGTTCCGATGTATGTGTATTGTGTTCTCTACTTGATATTTCTCTATATAACTGTCTTAAATACCATATATTTCTCTATATAACTGTCTTAAATACTATAAATTTCTCTATATAACTGTCTTAAAAAACTATAATTTCTCTATATAACTGTCTTAAAACTCTATATAACTGTCTAATTTCTCTATATAACTGTCTTAAAACACTATAACGGAATAAACCGTAATTTTGATATATAGGGGTTTTTACTACTATATACATGTATAGATAGAAAAATGTGAGAACACTAAAAATGTCCTCACATTTCTAAAAATGTCTAATAGATAGAAATTTCTCTACAAATGTCCTCTAATAGATAAAAATTTCTCTACATACATACATACACACATACATACACACATATGCATACACACATACATACATACATACACATACATACATACACACATACATACACACATACATACACACACACACACATACATATACATACACACATGACACACACACATGACACACACATACATATATCTAAAAATCTAACAAATCTATGATTTCAGCTTTAATTAAAAAATCTGGAAAATTGTGGCATTGATAGTAAGGTCAGTGCTTCTGGCTAGCCCGTATTTTTGTCAGTAAATAGCCTTTAGGAAAATCACTGACAAGCCAATCTAAAATCCAGTAGCCAATAACCTCGTCCACAAGGTTACGGCTCATTTAGTCCGGACGCCATTTCCTGATTTTTGCTCAAGTAACTTAGAAATGTTTACTATAGTTTTTTCTCAACATATTCTAATGCTTTAGACCATCTAGTTGAACAAGCAAACTGCTGACAGTCTATCAGCATTGAGCGTTTTGAGATATTTGGTGGAAATCAAAATGGCCGCCAAAGTGCCCATTTTTCAATGAAAAATGATCAACTCTTTTTAAATGATTTATTGGTCCATACAAATATTGTTGTTATGCCAAGATCTATACAAAAAGTGGTTTCTAGTAGACCTGGAGGTCTCAATTTAATATTTTTCTTTTTATTTTACATTCCAGTTGTTTATTAAAGATGGCATCTTACTCATAAATGTAACAACACAAGGGGACAATGTTAAAACATGTTAAAAAGGGGCACCACATTAAAGGTGCTCAAACGTACGTAGAGACTGTCATCAGATTTGGCAGGCAGATTGGCAAGATAATAGTAATAATAACAATCTTGATATAGCGCCTAATGCAGAGGCCTCTAGGCGCTTCACAAAGAAAAAAAAAGCACTTATACCATTACCAGCAAACTCGACATGATTTTTTTTTACACATAAACCAAAAAATCATGTCGAGTTTTCCTCATGTTGAGAAAAAATCATGTCGAGATTTTGAAACTGGACATGATTTATGTCAAACTCACCATATAGAGAGCAAAACTCGATGTATAGAGGGCAAACTGGACATATAGCGCTGTAAACTCGACATATAACGCTGCATACTCGACATATGGCGAGAAAACTCGATACACAGCGCGTGAAACTCGACATGCACGGGAAAACTCGCCATGATTTGATACGTGGAGCGTAAAACTGGACATGATTTATGTCAAACTCACCATATAGAGAGCACAACTCGATGTATAGAGGGCAAACTGGACAGATAGCGCTGTAAACTCGACATATAACGCTGCACACTTGACATGCGCGGGAAAACTCGCCATGATTTGATACGTGGAGCGTGCCATATGATCTAGATGCGACAAGCCACCGTCAGTACACACTTCACAGCCATGTGTTACTATATGGACAAACAAAGGCAACCACACTGACAGAGGCTAGAATAAATACAGAGGCGTATTCAGGATGACATACCCCCGGGGGGCAAACTGACGATGAACTTTTGGCGCCCCTGTGGAAATTGAAAATAGCACCCCATTGCACATCTTCTTGAATGTGCATAACACACATATAAATAAACTTAACAGTTTTGTCGGCAACACCCCTCCCCCATTGAAAATGGTCTGGGAACGCCCCTGCATGTAATTAAATAACAATTATCCCAATATCCCAACAACTAGCTTTATTAAATCAACATACGGTTTTCGTGCCCCTTTTCCTTATTTTTCAGCCTTTTCCTTTTGTTTTCTGTTTTGACGCCTGTTATTATTCACCTTTAAACTCCATGTCCCTTTACTATTCTTTGCGCCCGTTCCTTAAACTATTTTCAACCCCTTTTTTTCAGTTTGACGCCCTTTATTTTTCGTTAGCTCCACATTACTTTGCTATTTTAGCACTCCTTTAATTCCTTAAACCTTTTCTCAACCTTTGTTCCTTTTTGGTGCCCCTTTTTATCCGTTGTTCTTTTCTTTCTCTTCTCATTTTTGCTGCACATTTTTGTTTGTCTTAGTTCACTTTTCTTCCAATTTATTTCACCGCCCCTTCGTTTCTCGCTATTATTTTGCTTTTCTTATTGTCCTTTTTGGCGCCCCTTTACTATTTTTATACGTTCTCATTTTCTCATTTTTGTTGCACATTTTCGCCCTAATTTTATCTCTTCTTAGCTTTCCCTTACAGATTCTTCCTTTTAACCTTAAGCTTTTCTATCTCTTTCCCCTTTAATTGCCCCCTTCCCCCTTTTCATTTTACTTTTTCTTTTCCTTTCCTCCCATTCCATCTCTAATTTTCTTTCGTTTCCTTCCCCTTTCCTTTCCTTCTTCACATTTCTTTTCCCTTTTCTTCTCCTTTTCCTTCTTTTTCTCTTTTCCTTCTTTTGGCGCCCCCTTTGGCCACCAGGGGGAAAGCGTCCCCTTTGCCCCCCAGGATACGCCACTGAAATACAACTGGAAGGCCAGGAGCAACATAGTCATGATGATCATGACTAGATAGTCTTTAACTTTTGCATAGTTGTCGTTATCGTTGACATTAGTTTGTGACGAGTGCGTGAAGAAAAAAAAACCTCTTTTTAAGGAAAGACAAAAACTCAAGTTGACATTGTACCAAAAATATCACTAGATGTACCCAAAGATGTTATAGACGTCATCAAAGTCAGCATCTCACAGCCCTACGCAGATGATCTAGCCCTAACAGCCGATCTGATATGTGGTCACAATATTTACTAACATCACTTGAGAATGCTGGATCTAAATGCATACATCTAAATGCAAAGAAGACGGACTATTACCATCAATGAGGAAGATAATCATCAAAGGGATTAGCAGAGATAATGCGAGAGAATCGAAAAAATGTGGAAATGCATTGTTTTTAACTGATAAATCAGGTGCAAGTGTGTACAATATAACCGTTTTAATGTAGAAACAAACCACCAAAGAGTGAAAAATGAAGTATTTGAGGAAATGTGTCATACCATCTCCCGTAAATAGACATAACCGTAGCGATGACGTCTCAAAATCTATACACTGAACAGCTGATTGTGGCTTACACCAGTACAGAATAAACAAAGGTCAATAATGTTGGGTCTTTGAGGTCAAACAACATGTATTTATAATGGTCTACAACATCACGCTTAAAATCTAGAATATTGATCGGGAAAGGTCTTTTTGATCTTAAGTCAGAATTTTGATACGTACGTATAGAAATTACAAAATCAGATAAAATTACTGCCTAGTCTTTAATACACGGAATTTAAGCCAACTATTTGCAGGTTATGTTAGCATATCCATGCCAGTCACAAAAATACCAAAATATGAATTTTTATGATTTTTCGATGTTTCGGATTAGCAAATCGCTGCTTATCCCTTCAACCTGCATTACAGACGGTACCCAACTCAAAGAGGGACTTCAAGTAACTGGGGACCTATGTTGCCGACAGCAAGAAAAAGACTTCCTGTCACACAAATGACAAGCTTGGAATGCCTGCAATAAACTACACAACTTATGGTAATCTGCTATCTCCAATTTAACCAAGCTGAAGTTCTTTAGAGCCTGTGTAGAGAGTATCCTGTTATATGGATCTGAGACCTGGATCATGAAGAAAGAGCTACAGGGTAAACTGGATTGCACCTACACCAGGCTTCTTATGCGAGTAGAAACATATCATGACGTGATCACATGACCAAAGCACAGATATATGGAGATATTCTTCCAATTTCATCTTCTGTTGCCCAATGCCGAGCACAATTTGCCGGTCACTGTCATCGTGCGATTGATCAATTAGTCGCAAGTTGGAAGTTACCATGCCCAAACAGGGGTCGTCGCCCGTTTAACTACATTCATGTGATTGCTTGAGACAACCATCAGGATCCATCTGACATCCCCAACTTAATGCCGGACTGGGACATTTGGTGAACAGCATATTGGTTGCGGCCGCTAGATAGATAGACATACACCCACACATATCTTATTTAATACCTTTACCTTATAGATCAGCTTGTGTTACATTCCCCAACCTGAAATTTTAGGAAGGATTACAAAGCTCCAAATGCCAGTAACTACGTCCAATCTTCGATGTTTTCAACAATATCAAAGATATCCAGAATAGAACTAGGCATATAATTGGAGTGCCAGAGGAGAAGTATCAAGCTCAATGTATTTACCCACTCGTTCGTTCGTTCGTGCAAGTCCAAAATCACAGTGGAAGATCCGTCTTTAACCAGCTGATACACCGACTGAAACACCGAAGCATTTTGAGCAACTACCCTCTTCCACCGCATATTCTATCGGGGGCTCCTGAATTACTTTACCAACTGATGCCTAAAACTCCGAGTATATAGACCCTCATCTCTGGCGGTGTCTACGATCTCATGACCTCGCAGTTGAGACTCCAAGATCTAACATTGTCAGCCATCAGGGATCATTTATTCCTTCAACTGTCCGCATCTCATCTGGAATGCCCCCCCCCCCGGGCACATTCCTGCTACTAATCAAAATAGGGGTCTTAGGGTGACAGTGTTAAAAAATGCAAAAAAAAATATGGGTCTCTAAGTGAAAGTTTAAAAAATATGAGGTTTGTGTTTGACAACAATAATATTATGCTGAAAATGGGGATCTAAACAGTCTATACATACGCGTCACCTCCAAAACGATTGCATGGGATTGTACTTCTTGTTTCTATATCCCTAGAGAAAATGAATAGCAACCTGACGATCACCGCAAAAAAGAGCTAAAAATGGAGGTAGCAGTGTTTGTGTTGTTAGATCTGGGAGCACTTTCCCTGTAAAACACAAGGCAGGGGTCCACTCCGTGATTTTTGAAAAGGGGCAAGAAAATGGCATTTAGGGATTTAAGGGATATAAGCCAAACACATAAATGTGAAGATTTTTTTTAAATTTTAATTTTGTATTACTTTTGTCTAGATATCTTGATATTTAACAATCATTTAAAGGAAAAAAATAATCTATACATTTGCCAAACTTAAACTAATTATTTGTTCAGCCGTCACTGAGAAAAAGAAATCGGTTAAATTTACAACGTGATGCTTTGGAGCCTTGGCAGCCATGTATTTGGTCGCCATCTTGAAATATATTCTGTGAATAAAATATAACTCATAGACATGGCTTGTTCCCTGTTAAGTGGTATCCATAACATAATTACATTTGCCAGGCTAATACAACGGCAAAACAAACTTGGTGATATTTCACAAAAATGTGGTATTTTGGCGGCCATTTTGTTTTTGGGTCACAATCTTGATATTTAACCACCATATTGAAATCTTTAAATATAGCTTGTGTCTTTTATCATCCCATTAATACCTTAAAATATTGTTTCCTCTGCTTTACTAAGAAAAACACAGCCTTCTTGGTAAAATTTCGCTAAAATATGGCATTTTGGCGGCCATTTTGTTTTTTACGAATATCTTAAATTGCTCAGTTCTGATGGACTGTCAGCAGTTTTCTTATAATGGATAGTCTAAGGAAACCAAATCCACAAAAAAAAAACTATAGTAATATTTGTCTAAGTAAAAACTGGCTGCTCGGGACTAATTCCTTAACGTGCAAGCTTGGAACTCTGTTATAGGGTTACTATACTCTCAGTTTGTTTGCACCGGAAAGATCTTGATCGATGTAAATGTTGATAAGGATTTGAGGTCTCTCATTGAAATGTATTTCAATCAATCAATTTACAATGCAACTAAGGTATTAATAAAATTAAATTATCAGAATGTTTTTATTCGTCCGTATCTACATTTTAGCAGCAGTTGTCAATCTTGAATAAAAAAAAAAATAGGTCATGGAATGACCCAATTTGAAATGAAACTGGTATGGTAAAAAATAGTAAAATTAACAGTCCAAGTGAGAGTTCATCTACTCTGAGATGATGATGATAGTAGGGTTATAAACGAGAATCCCATTCTAGAAGTTTGGGGAAGACGGTTTGAAGATGTTTTTCTATAGTTTAAGGGTGCTGATATCAGAATGTTTGGGTCCAACCTCTGGGAAATGTGGAGGGAACTTTTAAAATAAGGCGGTGTAAAATTTGTACAGGGGTAAAGTTTGAAATCAGTCAAATTAAGATATAGAATGTACACCAATATATGTCTTATGTAAGGATTAAAAAAAGGTATAGTTTGTCTAGGTCGACCTTTAGTTAATACTGATGCAGCCAATAAGGTTCAGGTCATGTGGGGGTAAACGTCAACCAGTGATCCGATTTTGTGAAAACCGGTGTCAAATTGTGGCGTCTGCCTATTTACCAATGTTTGGCCTTTGGGTTCGTATTAGTGGCAAAATGTGAACAATGGTCTCCAGGGTCTTAGGGGTCACCGTAAACTGACCTTAATTGTTACAGATGGTGTCACCCAACGAATTGAAATGAAATTTTATGCTTAGATGACCAGGGCAATAATTTGACACCGGTTTCAACAAATTGAGCATTGTAATTTGTTTTGCCCCAAGAATGACCTTGACCTTAAGTGGGCTCTGTATCTGTTTAACTAAATGTCAGAACCAGGACAAACTATCCTTTTTTAATCCTTATAATGAGACAAAATACCTTGAGTGTGTACATTTAAACACGATTTTGACTTGATTTTCAAATTTACCCCTGTACAAATTTTACCCCCTTATTTTTTCAAATTTCCACACATTCCCTGAGGTTGGACCCAAAAATTATGATTCAGCACCCTTAAAAACTATAGAAAAACATCTTAAAACCTTCTTCCCCAAACTTCTAGAATGGGAATATAGGATTCTCGTTTTTATAACCCTACTATGATGATGATGATGAGGATGATGATGATGATGGTGATGATGATGATGATGATGATGATGATGATTGATCATGATAATGATGGATCATGATGATGAATTGATGATCATGATGATCATGCTGTTGTTGATTTGATGAAAATATCATAACGTTAATCATCAAGAAGGTGTTAAACCTTTAACATACAAGGTGTTAAACAGTTATGATCCATGAGATAATTGGAGATTTAACGTTACCTTTTGCTTGAACTATTTGCTTTGGTTGTTTACAGAAGATATTTATTTGGTTTGCTTTCGGACTGGGGGTCAGAAACTATATAAACTTTGCGGATAGACCCATAAAATTTCTGTGTGGCCTTCTATATTTCGCTTTGACTCTCAAGTTTCGTTGTAGGTTAAAAAACCATGAAAGTTTGCTGAGCCAAAGTAAATCTGGTCTTACACCAGCTATTTTGACTCCAATGATTGGGGGAAATGGCAATTTTTTCACTCAGGCATTTTCTTTTGTATCTCGGGATGTTTAATTTATAACTCATGCAATATCTCCAGTCGTCTATAATAATTT
The DNA here is from genome assembly GCA_023653785.1 of Ophioderma brevispina. Taxonomy (NCBI): domain Eukaryota; kingdom Metazoa; phylum Echinodermata; class Ophiuroidea; order Amphilepidida; family Ophiodermatidae; genus Ophioderma; species Ophioderma brevispina. Next base: position 15,758 of record JAMKCH010023677.1, read on the forward strand.
GATGTTTAAATGTGTTTACCAAAACAGTAGGCGTAAATCCCGGGGAGGGGATGGGCGGATATAAACCCCAATGTTTTGTGAGAGGGGTGGTCAATACGATTACGATCATCCCCCATGTTGATGCCCGTGTAGTTTGACCAAACTACCTCATATTGTACCATAATGTCCGAATAGTTCACATTTCCGCGCGCTCGACTCGCATTTGTTCTACTTACAATTTTTTTAACAAATTTTAGGTTCGAAAATTGGGGATTTTAGCGCGTTTCGCGCGACGCAGCGGGGCGAGCATGAGAGCTAGTAATGGATCTTGTCAGAAAACCCTGTTTCATTCATCACTTTTTCATAATCCCTCATCCCCCCACTGTCAAAACGGAAATTTACGCCACTGACAAAAGCATGCTTGAAGACCGTGCAACCTTGTAGAGATGCATCTTTTCATGGCTCAAAATGGTAAACATAATTTTAAGACTGTCAGCAAAATGGACATAATGTTTTCCTACAAAGTCCAAATGCACCAAAACGGTTTGAAGCAGTTTATTCATCTTATAGCTAAAGCATATATTTGAGCAAAAGTAAACCTTAACTATTTTAATTATTTTTTATTCTGAATATTTTGTTTAAACTCACACTGTAATCAAAATAAAGAATAACATGCAGATGTGTTAATTTTTGATGGAGCACAGTATATGCTTGAATCCTTTTCGACAACGATAGACGAGATAAAAACAAGACACTCAGAATCACATCGATCTTCGTGATCATGTAGTAAAGGGATAGGAGTAATGATTTAAAATCTTTCAAATCCATCAGGATGATGTAAACAATTTGTCATTAACTCACACACAAAAATCGCGAATTGAAGAAATAGAACTACGTTACTCCGGCTGAATACCAACAGGTTATTGATAAACCCCTAAATAATGAGAGATATAAAACAAAAATATTGTCAGAATATTATGTAAAATAACAAATGACGATGTGTAGGAAACAGCGATGACACAACATATATAACCAAGAGTTTTAATGAAATTAGAAATTCGCTGTTTGTTTACTACACACTGGGAAATGTGAAAATAATGCTTCCATCGTACTAAACGCCAAAAGGGAAGATTAAGTCTTGTTCTCTCGAAGTTGTCTTCACGTAAATTTTAAGTTCTTCTGCTTCTGATCAAAAAGGAAACCATTTCACAAAATGCTATGACAAAGCCGTCAGGAAAGTGTGAAACCATTACGAGAAAAGCATTAATTAATGATTTAATATATTGACAGCTTACACACTCGTATGTGCAGCAAAGGCGCTGCTCATGTCGTCAGTGCAGCATGCAGTGTGAAATTGCTCTATTCACCTTGTTGCATTTAGAAGTCCCATCGATGCAAATGAGGTATTGCCATTCATTCCGTCAAGGGCCTACTGAAACAACGTATACAGCGCATGACGGAATCAATTGTAATACCTCATTCGCATCCATGGGGACTCGATATTGAAACGTTCTTAACTATTCATTGTGTTTATATATGACGACCTGAGCGCAAGAAGTAATTAAGTCCATATTTGATGATTTGAGTTAAGTTCCGTCAAAAATTTTTAAAATATTGTAGGAAATATGGAAGAGATATTACAATTTAAATTTAGACATGGTTTAACGAAACATATAAATTTAGGATGATTGATATGCGGAGGAAAACAAATTGTCTGGACGGGCAATTGATTACGAGAAAAATCAATATATCGATTTTGGACTCTACGTACTTGTTGCGCTCAAATTGGAATAATAATGTACAGTTTTGATGGCTATAAAAAACATCACAGATTTCTCAAAATTCCTAAAACAATCTCTAACCCTCCTTACCAAAGTTACATGGGTGACTATAACCGGGAAGGTTGATGTGGGGAATGGATTACGAGATAATCAATCCAATGTGTTGTGCACTTGGGAAGGCACTTTACCTTCATTGCTTCTCGACCAAAGATATTCGGGTGGTAGCGTTAGGGGGATATTACAACTAAGATGCTGAAAGGCCATGGCGCTTGGCGGATGCCGGCCTAGTGGAAGCGAAATGATTTGTGACATTTTGAAGGCCAGCGTAATAATAATAGGCAAACAAGCGCTTGTATCCTGTGGAAAAGGCGCTATATAAATGTCGGTATATTATTATTATTTAATCGATTGTGGTTTTTGGACTTTGAAGTACTTTTTGCGCTCAGGTCTTCTATATAACCCCAGACATATACAGGGTGTGTTAAAAAAGAAACCTCAAAGAAAAAAGTAGTTTAATAACCATACAACATTAATACACATCTGAAAAGTGTATTCGTTAGGAGTCCGCACCAAAAAACAACCTTTCCAAAAAGGAACACCTATTGGCCGGTTATGGCCGACTCTGAAAATTTGCACCACTTTTTCATTTATTCACGGAGGTTACTTTTTTAGTTGTCTTTGTAGACAGTACGCATTCTCCAATTATTAAAAAATCCAAGATCTTACCTCATTCAACTTACGGCGGCGGGCTGCTCGGCCATCCACTTGGCTGCCTAAGGACGGATGACAGGGCTTGCACTCTCTTTCCATTTCAATATAAATTCGAACTTGCGAACCATTCTTACACAAACACCACCACACACCACACACATATTAGTATATTATATACTATATAATATATATATATATATATTATAGATTTATAATTTATAATACGGACGAAATGGTAAGTTGACACGAAACGGGATGTGATTTTTGTATGAAATAATGTATAGGCGAAAAGAGAAAAAAGACGGAAAGAAATTGATAACAAAGCGGGGTTGCATACCTATCGTAAAAGGAACTGCGTGAATGGGGAATCGACCCACAACTCTCCGTCAGTACTAGAGCGCGCTAGTATAATTATATCATATAATATATCTATATATATATATATATATATAATATGATATATATGCTATATATATATATATATCTATATATATATATAGCAGTCTGTCTGGCTGTCTGACCGCGTCATTTTCTCGGAGACCGAGGGGTCGCACGTTCCTGAAACTGGTGGGTGGGTGCCCCTTAACCGAACCGAAAGACCCGAGTTTGTATGGTTAGTGGATCAAAGGTATCGGGGGTCATTCAAAGTCACAAAGGTCAAATAAACGCGTCTATTTTCTTGGAGAGTGGAGACCGATGGTCGCACACTTTTGAAAACTGGTGGGTGGGGCCCTGGACCGTAAGACTGAGTTGTATGTTAGGGATCACGGTCTCCGGGGTCAGGTCATTCAAGGTCAAAGGAGGTCAAATGGGTAAACGGTGATGGACAGAAACTTGGTGGGCGGGGGTACAAAGGTCATCCGGTGGTTATGCAAGGTCAAAGGAGGATCAAAATGGGGTAAACGGTGTAGGGACATGAAAATTGGTGGGCTGGGTTCGATGGGGTCGATTGTTGATGCCAACCATTGAAAAGGTCATGACAAGATCATCAGGGATGTTTATGACGTCTAGGGGAACGTCAAAGGACAGACAGAAAATAGCTTCAGAACAAATATAAATGAGCCTTGTGCACAAATGATCTAAATTGTCTATAAACACAGATTTAATGATTTTAATAAGTTGGTTTTCAAGATTTGTATGTCCCAAACAATATTACTAGTAAATTGCCACACATTTATAAGATTCTGATACCTATTGTCCACACAGAATGTCACTAATGTCCCACAAGACGCGTTTGGGAGTTTGACGATGATATGTCCTCACAGCGAAGACTTCAAAATTATAGCATGCAAAAGTCAACTTAAAATCAGGTAATATTCCATGGGGAATCTTCTCAGTCCTGAAGAAACTTTGTCCAGCAGTTCAAGACGACAGGGTTTTAAATAGTCCTTCGCGACACTAATATTCCCAGTATATAAGTCCAAGATACATCACCCGATTTCATCGTCCACAATGTTGGAATTCATATTTTGTTGCCCATCACTTTTGCTTCGAGACGACAGGAGAATAATTACAGCGACTTTGCTCACATGGAATTATAAATCCCGGGGCCATAGGTACTCAGTACAGGTCTGCTACTCATTGCAGATTAAAAAACTAGCTAGTAACTTTAGCTACTTGTTACTGGTTGGCTGCTGGCCCGAGGGATTTACTCAAAAACTCTCCTTAAATTTTAAGGATTCAAGTCTCTTAACATATAGGAAATGTATATCGGTTAACACCTAGTATGGTTGATACAAGGTTAACCTTGCACTAGCTGACCAATGGAATTCACATAAAATACAATCATCTGCATTGCATACTTCACATTATAAGTCATGGGGAACCCCCAAATAATGCAATGTTTTGATTTTTTCGGGTGAATTGCATAAAAACAGTGTTGGACAGGTTTACATCTTAGGAAATTCCAATTTCCCCTATTGAGCAATCGATCCAGTTGAAATAACAGGTGTGAGCTCAATATAGCACTAGGGATCCCCTTGCTCTCCTTTTTATCATAAACAAAGTACTTTCCCGTGAGAAATCTCGTATCAAATAAAATGAGAAAATAATACTTGTATCACAAAATTTGAGAGTAATATAACAGGGGTCATTAAAGTCAAAGGAACCGCAAAACCCGAGAACCGCGAAACTCGGGTAATTGTCTAGTTATTATTATAGTTTCGAGGTCACAGTTTTCAAGTTTCAACTCGCGAGGAGTTTCAAGTTTAATTTTGAGTTTCAAAATCTGATTGAAGTCACGATTTTCAAGTTTGAGTTCACAATTTTTAGTCACAATTAACGGTTTTGAGTCATGATTTTCGAGTTTCGCATTTCAATTTCGAGTTTCGAGGTCACAGTTTTCAAGTTTCAACTCGCGAGTTTCAAGTTCAATTTTGACTTTTCACAATCGGAGTTTAGAGTCCGATTTTCAAGTTTTGATACAATTTTTAGTCCCACGATTCCGGTTTGAGTCATGATTTTCGAGTTTCGCATTAAATTTAGAATTTGAGTCAATTTCGAAAAATTACAAACATGCAATTAATTCCATCACATTTGTATTTGCCGTAAGCACTGCCTCTTTGTTATTAGAAGCGTGACAATTGGTGTAGTTGTTAGTTGTATGTGGAGTCTAGGGTGTTTATAAACGTTTTCTTGCTTTTAATATAGGTTTCCCCAGTTAATTTTCGCAATT
>JAMKCH010023678.1:0-19736 GCA_023653785.1 Ophioderma brevispina
GTTTATAATCACTTTGGTACAGTAAACAACCGCAACAATAAAAAATTTAGGGGATGAACATGTCGAGGGGAATGAATCGTGCGGGGATGAATCATCCCGATCCCGGGGATGACATGTCCCGGGGATGAAATGGTGGACGGGGAGAAATTACGGGGATGAGTGATAGAATTAGAAATACAATAGAATCCCCATAACCAGGGCCGTAGCCAGGGGATGCGGGGGGTGCGACGCACCCCCCAAAAAGACAAAGGTCCGCTTATGATGTTGAATGGTCCGCTTTGCCATGTGTTTAAGGTCGTGGTTTGTCAATTAAAAAAGGTTTCTCTTAAGGGGAGTTGTGCATAGGTATATGAATGCTAAGCAATGTGAACCATTGATTAACGCTTGTCGTTGTTACTATAGGGTTGTTATCTCAACGCTGCGACGAATTTTTTATCTTTTCTGAACCCCATCCCCCCCCCCCCCCCCCCCCCGCTCTTCAGAATTGGAGACGACGGTGAAATTTAAATTTGCGTCAACAGGCGAGCGCGCCGAGCCGAAATTTTTTTTTTGGTACGCAAAGGTCCGCTCTGGCAAATCCGCACCACCCAGCATTAAATTCCTGGCTACGGGCCTGCCCATAACACCATTGATAGCACTATCTATGAATGTAATTCAATTTTATTTGACAGATATAGTCTGCAGCAATCACCAACATAAAATACCCCGATTCAATTTTTGTAATATTCTGCCAAGCTGGTTCCAAAAAGTTCGTTGCGCCGCCGTGGCAAGGAAGTTGAATCTTGACATGTTGCCGAAATTACGCTATAAATAAAAGCTGTACAAACCAAAACCAGGTACACGTCAAGATTGGGGTTTTTGCACCAAGGGGCCTGCGCGTTGCTGTCTGTGTGTCTGTAGTCTGTGGTGGGCATACTTATGTGCATTCCATTTATTATAGATTGCGTTTTCCGTCACTGCTTGTGTGTCTAATTTGCTACATGTGTGGCTAAGTGGGGGGACCAGTCTGAATGTCTGTCTGTTGGATTGTATGTTTGTCTGTATGTTATAACTTTCTGTTATAACTAAGTTATAGTTGTTGGACTCCTTCTTATCTTTACTTTATTTCCATCAGGGCTTGTGTGTCTACAAAGCTTTAGTCAAGAGATACATGGGTTCCCAAAAACCAATGCACCCCCTTAAACTAAAATTCTACATGATTTAGAATCTTTACAACATCTCCTTAGAAAGAATTCTGATGCTACCAAATATCAAATTGGTCCCTATGGGGTCGTTTGGTGGCAATCCTGTGATCCTAGATCTAAAAAGATCAGTTATTAATTTAAAGTGGTCGATTTGTTGTTTATCTCAAATGATTTCGTCTCATCAGAAGGAAGCAGAAAATATTATACTTTGGCATATTTCTGATGTTCAAGTGGGAGATAGGCGGTGAAAAATGTGATAAGGTAATGAACTTTTGAGTGGTCAAATACAGGTGGCCGGAGGAGAATAACTTCCGAAATTACGGCTCTGACAAAACTGGTTTAAGTTGTTGGTATGAGCATGAACAATCCAAAAAAGTATAGATTGATGTGACATTTGTTATGTTTTATGGCGCCCCCTGTTGGGAAGAGAGAAACGGCAGGCAGAATAGCACCTATACTTTGCATGGGGAAATTCTGTTTTTTGCTGTGACTTTTGTTTCGAAATGAAATAATACTAACTTTCTATCAAGCATAATAAGCTAATGCTACCAGCCATGCATTTGTGACCAATTTAGATCAGGAAATGTTCTGTAAGTAATTTATAACCAGATTTTATGTGGTCTGTCACAGACAATACGTATATTTGCCTGCCAGGAAAAACAGAGGGCGTCCTGAATGTCAAAAAGTGAGTCATAGGTCACATATCTATAGTTTACAATATCTAGAATGTTCGGTGGTAAAATTCGGTGTACAGGTTGCCCTCTTGTCATTATTGCGTTGTTGTATGGGAATATATATTATATAATTCAAAATGTCAGAGACTGGGTCATGTGGCTAAAAACTGTAAAGGGAGTCCAAGATGTGTAAGATGTGGATCTGCCTCAGTAGGGTTGATTTGGATAAAAAAGAAAGTATTTGGTTGTTGTCGTTGATGGGTGGCAGACATTAACCTGCCTATGCGGGCTGTCAAACTATCAGAGATGAGAAGAAGATTCAAAATATTGATAAAAAACAATTTCATATTCAGACGACGTTAATTCTTTAAAAGAGATAGTGAGCTCAAGAGCCAGAAAATTGGGGATCGTAATAGCAGTCTGTTTCACCCGGTTCGGGCACATAGTGAGAATTATAGTGGTGGTGGTGCGGTTACTCAAAACGTTAGGGTTAGCCAAAGAGAGGACTCTGTTACTCAGCTTTTGTCTCAGAAGGATAAAGTTACCTGTGAGGTTGGAACAAATACTGAGAAGGATGAGGCTTCACCAAACTGAATTATACATTGTACTTTTTTCACAGCCCAGCGGTGTGCACTTTTGGTGCATTATATTCATGATATTTTCGACGAAGGACTAGAAACAGGGATGAATTGCAAACTTTATTGCCCGTGGTATGGATAAATTTTTGTGATGAGAATGTTTCGACTGAAGAAATTATTGGCCATTTATCAAAAAATCTCTCAATGCTGTGGATCGTTAAATATTTTGTTCTTTTATGACTTTCTCCATATCAGTGAATGGCCCAAGTTTGAGTGCTCATGCCAGGAAAATGAAAAAGTATGTATATGATATGGCAATCTGGCCTGATGTAAGCTGGTCCAAGACAACATGGTTAAAACAGCATGGTAAGTTATGCAGCATATTAGAAATTAGAAATTAGACATTCGTGATAAGGGAGGATATCAAACTATGGGTTGGTTTTTTACACCGATCACGACCTACTGAGTCTAAATGAGAACCCATTTTTAAAATTCGACTTTCGAAATTTTTCACGAATGTCTAAATGGAATTCAAAAATTTTTCCAAATTTAGAACATTCGCTATTAAGGGAGACATTGAACTCTGGGTTGGTTTTCTACACCGATCTGGACCTACTGAGGCTAATGAGACCTATTTTGAAATTTTTCGACCTTTGCGAAAATTTTTCAAAGTCCCGAATGCCTAAAGGAATTCCAATGTAGACATTCGTTAGTAAGGGAGATATCGAACTCTTGGTTGGTTTTCTACAACGATCAGGACCTACGGACGTTTAATGAGAACTATTTGAAAATCGACTTTCGAAAATTTTCCCGAATGTAAATGGAATCAAATTCCCAAATTTAGACATTCGCTATTCAGGAGATATTTAACTCTGGGTTGGTTTTCTACACCGAATTGACTACTGAAAATTTTTCCAATTCCGAATGTCTACTGAATTCCAAATTTATACTCTTTTGTTAGGTATAATCGAACTCTGGGTGGTTTTCTAACATTTCTACACCGATCGCACCTACTGAGTCCCTAATGAGAACCCATTTTGAAAATTCTTCTTTCGAAAATTTTTCTAGTCCCGCAACTGTCTAAATTGAGAATTCCCAATTTTAGACATTCGTTATTAAGGAAGATATTGAACTCTGGGTTGGTTTCCTAACAACCCGGATTTGTTCTGGACACTACCGAGTCATGAGACCTATTTTGACATATCGACTGTTCACATTTTTCTAAGTCCAGAATGAATCTACATGGAATTCCAATTTTTAGTAGATTTATGTTATTCAGGGAATATACGAACTCTGGGTTGGTTTTTACACCGATCCAGCCCTACTGAGTCTAATGGACCCATTTTTGAAAAATTCGTACTTTCGAAATTTTTCTAAGTTCCGAATGATCTAAATGGAATTCCAATTTAGACATTCGTTATCCTTAAGGGAGAATATCGAACTCTGGTTTTGGTTTTCTACAACCGATCAGGACCTACTGAGTCTAATAAGACACATTTTGAAAAATCGACCCTTGGTTTTTTTTTTTCTACGTCGGTGACAATGTCTAAATGGAATTCCAATTTAGACTTCGCTATTAAGGGAGATATTGAACTCTGGGTTGGTTTTCTACACCGGTCAGGACCTACGTGAGTTTCATGAGAACTATTTCTATTTTGAAAATTCGACTTTCCGAAATTTTCCCGAATGTCCTAAATGGAATTCAATTCCAAATTTAGACATTCCTTATAGGGAGATATTGAACTCTGGGTTGGTTTCTACACCGATCTTGGACCTACGGAGTGGCTAATAGACCTTTTGAAATGTCGACTTTTCGAAAATTTTTTCCAAGAAGGCCCGAATGTCTAAATGGATTCCAAATTTAGACATTCTCTATTAAGGGAGCATATTGACAACTCTGGGTTTGGTTTTTCTACCCCGATCAGCCCCAAATACTGAGTCCCTCATAACCCTTTTGAAATTTCGACTTTCGAAAATTTTCCGAATTCTAAATGGAATTCCAAATTTAGACATCGCTATTAGGGATATAGCAACTCTGGGTTGGTTTTTTTTTTACACCGATCAGGACCTACTGATTCTAATAAGAAAGACCCAATTTGAAAAATCGACTTTCGATTTTTTTGTCTAAGTCCCGAATGTCTAAATGAAGAATTCCAAATTAGACATTCCTCTATTACGGGAGATATTGAACGCTGGGGTTGGTTTTACAACACCGATCTGTACCTACTGATTCTAATGAGCCTATTTTGAAATATCGACTTTCGAACATTTTATTCTAAGTCCAGAATGTCTAAATGACTTCCAAATTTAGATTTTGTTATTAAGGAGATTCGACTCTGGGTTGGTTTTTTACACCTGATCCACCACTACTGAGTCCTAATTAGACCCATTTTTGAATCCGCTGTCGAAATGTTTCCCGACTGTTCTAAATGGAATTCAAAAGTCAAATTTAGACATTCGCTATAAGGGGAATATTGAACTCTGGGTTGGTTTTCTACAACACGATCTGGACCTATCTGAGTCTAATGAACCTATTTTGACAATTCGACTTTCGAAATATTTTCTAAGTCCCGAATGACTAAATGGAATTCCCTTGCAAATTTTAGACTTCGCTATTAAGGTAGATATTGAACTCTGGGTGGTTTTCTACACCGACTGGACCCTACTGAGTCCCTACTGAGACCTATTTTGAAATATCGACTTTCGCACATTATTCTAAGTCCAGAATGTCTAAATGGAAGTCAATTTAGATTTGTTATTAAGGGAGATATCGACTTCTGGGTTGGTTTTTTACAACCGATCAGCACCTACTGTCCTACTGAGTCTCATGGACCCATTTTTGAAATTCGACTTCGAAAATTTTTCTAATTCCCGAATGTCGAATGAATTCCAAATTTAGACATTCGTTTTAGGGAGATATCGCACTCTGGGTTGTTTTTCTACCCGATCACGACCTCACTGAGTCTAATGAAGACCCATTTTGAAAATTCGACTATTCGAATTTTTTCTAATCCCGAATGTTCTATGGAATTTGCCAAGATTCAGAGACATTCGCTATTAATGTAGATATTGAACTCTTGTTGGTTTTCTACACCGTCCAGGACCTACGATTTTAATCGAACTATTTTGGAAAATTCTACGTTCGAAAATTTTTCCCGAATGTCTACATGGAATTCAAAATTCCAAATTTAGACATTCCTTATTAGGGAGATATTGAACTCTGGGTTGGTTTTTCTACAACGATCAGGAACTACTGAGTCTAATGAGACCTATTTTGAAATGTCGACTTTCGAAAAATTTTCCAAGTCCCCCGAATGTCTAAATGGAATTCCAAATTTAGACATTGCGGTTTTAAGGTTTATCGAACCTGGGTTGGTTTTCTACCCCGATCAGGACCTAACTGAGTCTAATGAGACCCATTTTGAAAATCGACTTTCGAAAATTTTAAGTCCCGAATGTCTAAATGGATTCCAAATTTAGACATTCTCTATTAAGTGGAGATATTGAACTCTGTGTTGGTTTTCTACACCCGATCGGGACCACTGAGTCTAAGACCTATTTTTAATATCGACTTTCGAAACATTTTCTAAGTCTAGAATGTCTAAATGGAATTCCAAATTGTAGATTTTGTTTTAAGGGAGATATCGAACTCTGGTTTGGTTTTTTTACAAACACCGATCAGCACCTACTGCTCTAATGAGAGACCCATTTTGAAATTCGACTTTCGAAAATCTTTTCTAAGTCCCTAATGTTCTAAATGAATTCCAAATATAGACATTCGTTATTAAAGGAGATATCGAACTCTGGGTTGGTTTTCTACACGGATCAGCACCTACTGAGTCTAATGAGACCCATTTGAAAATTCTACTTTCGAAAATTTCCCGAATGTCTAAATGGAATTCCAATTCCAAATTAGACATTTGTTATTAGGGGATATAGAACTCGGGGTTGGTTTTTTTTTTAAAGGTGCATTTCTATTGAGACCTATTTTGAAAATTCTACTTTCGAAAATTTTCTGTCCCGAATGTTCCTAAAAATGGAATATCCAAATTTTGACATTCGCTATTAAGGGGGCTGTTAAGTCAGGCATTCAAAAGAACTGTTTTCGTGTAGCCGTATCTTCTTAATTCTTTTTCCAACATATATAAAGTATACATAGTTGAGAAGAAAGTACTCAAGGAATCCAATAGCTAATATTTTTTTCCCCAAAATACGGATTTATTTTAGAAAATATAAGAAAATGGTGATTTTCCACTCTTTTTTGGAGTTCCCATATAAAACAATAGAATGTTATAAAATGTGCCTTGTTCGTTTTTGTATTCCAGACTTCTGGTTTCTAGGTCGGTATTTTCCTCCCCTTTTTTTTTGTCAAAGTCTGCAATATTGATCAAATTATTTTGCAAAAAATGCCAAAATAATCACGCGTGTGTATCATTCAATTTGAACAACGCCAATTTGTTCAAGTTACATCAATCACGAATTTTTACCAAAAACTGAAAACTAAAAAAGACCGACCCTAATTTGATATCTCTATACGAGCTTCCATTTCTTACCTGTTCTGATATGTATTGTTACGAGTAACTGGGAACCGAAATTCACGAATTAATCGCCGAAAGTGAACACAGAGAAATCGCCCATTTTTCCAAATATTGTCCCGTTTCGCTAACAAAATATGGCCTTATTCCAAAACACAAGCGATTCATCTTCTCTTATTCTTCACACTGCTTCTCTGCACCAGGTCAATTACTCATCTGGATACTTATGATCAACATTCAACAATATGAAAGGCTCAATCTTGCAATTCAAAATCCCATTCTTGTGTGTCAAAAGCATATCTCACGTGGGCAACCATTTACAATTGCATACAAGTTACCATGGACATATGCCGTCATATCGAATCGATGCATCACGGCGTTTCCTTCTGATGCGCTCATTACATCGCGTGCGCTGAATAGCACAGACGCATATTGCCGTAGTACGCGAAATTTAACCCGCCCTTATTGCAATTCAGCCCCTGCGATTTGTTTTTGGTCAAAAATGCGTAACATAGTTAAAAGTAAAATGAACAAAATACGAGGAATAAAATAAATATATATAGATTCCTTTAAATATCCTGAAAGACAACATGTTAATCGCCATTAACATGAAACCACTCAAAACCTGGCCATTTGACTAGTCCTGACTTAACACCCTTAAGGGAGATCTTGGACTCTGGGTTGATTTCCTGCACACGAATACAGGACCTACTGAGTTTAATTAGACCTATTTTTGAACTTCGACTTTCGACATTTTCCATCCCCGAATGTCTATGAATCCAATTTAGACATTCCTATTAAGGGAGTAGTTTGAACTCCGGTTGGTTCTACAACACCGATAGGACCACTACTGAGTCCTAATTAGACCTATTTTTGCATGGTTGTAAAGCTTCTATATACCAGGGTGAAAAAAAAAAAGGAGAAGTTTTTTATAACAAAATGACTCAGGCGACGTGTTTTGTGTAATGTAATAACCCACGCGTAATGTCTAACATTTTCAGTGTAATGTAATAAAAAAAATGACGCGTAGTGTAATAAAAATGAACGCGTTATGTAATAACATGGCATTTTGTATGTATTCTCTTTACATGTTAGCATGTTTAAGCTACTTCTAGGCCATACGATTGGCCAAGTGACTTCCTGATATGTTTTGCGGACTTTGTGTGGTGTGTGTGTGTGTGTGTGTGTGTGAGGGCCTGTGTGTGTGTGGTGCGAGGGTGTGTGTGTGCGCGCAAGTTTTGAGTGTGTGTACGTGCGTTCTCGCGCGCGAGGTGGTGTGTCCGTCGGTCTTTCTCTCGCGCGTGTTTGTCCCTCGGTCTCTCTCTCGCCGCGCGCGCGTGTGTGTGGTGTGTCCGTCGGTCAGTCCGTTCGTTTCCGTCCGTCCATTATTTTTTTTATTCTTGACCATTAATCGGGGGTCTTAGGTTTTCAATTGACAAAGGAGTCTCTACTTAATAAAGCAACCTTGGTTATTGTTTTGTAAAATGTATGATGTAAGATGTATGCTTATATTTACTTAAGACCAGGCAGTACCCATATGGCTGCCGAAATAAAACAAAAAGATTATATCCATAATGGGAAAGTTGTAAACTTTCATCAGCTTTCATTTTGCTTTTTGTTTGAGGTAAATAGAACATTCCGCTCAAGTTTAAGGTCATAAGCAACAGTTTCGGCACGTTTCGATGCATTTTTGTATACTTTGTCTGTGAACAGTTCTCACCACTGTCAATTTAATAAGCAAATTTTTTATTTTAGTCGCATACTAACAAGCTTTTCAAACATTCATTTCTTAAAACATTAAATAATTCAGTTAGGAGGCACAAACCCCTCGAAATTTCCGCTCGAACAAGCAGTCTTATTATCACTCCACCCCGTGAATTTGAGACGTTATTTAAAAAATTACTTTAAACCAAAACCCATTAGATTCATCCCCTATTTGCCACAAAAATTCACCTCAAAATGTAATATTTATTTTTAAAATAACTGAAATTATTTCCCAAGATTTGGCAAATTAATAATTGTTGGCATAATTAATTATTTCGATTACTTTTTCGCTCAATTTCTCAAATGGTGAAAATCGGGAATTTATGAAACGGAAACGAACGTAACTCAAAAACAAAAGGGCGTATCAACATAATATTTGGCACAGATATCAAGCATCCAAAGGGCTGTGAAACCATGGAGCCGGATTTTTGAATTAGGCCTTCAATTTTGAATTATGGCATAAAGTTTCCTAATTGGTCAGCTCCTGGTTGCATGGCAACCATATCAAAAATCCGGCTTCATGGTTTTTCTGCGTACTATACCCATGCACCTTCTCCCCAAGTATGGCGTAAATGCAAGTTACCGGTAAGCAGTTACGTTTGTTCCTGTTTTTAGCCAATCAGAGGCCCTGTTCAGTTACCATGGCAACAAGATCAAAATAATTCCCATTTTTATAAACTTTTCAACATGGGCTATAATATGATATACGACATGCATAGGTAATATATTGGTAAAGTCCAAAAATTCGACCAGTCCTAAGGTTGGGGTAAAAAAAACCTAAAACCCCCCCCCCCCAATAATCTTGGTGGATGGCTTCGCTCTGTGTAACTTAGTATAGTCCATGTTTGGTTTACCATGTTCACTTCCCATGGTTACCCAAGATAATTGCAGGCAAACTGGCTAGGTGCCGCATCCTTATCAACCTTTGATTTTAGAATGGTTAACTAAGGGATGTCTGTGTCTGATGACACGGCCCACCCTCCAGTGCCGTCCCCAGAGTGGGTGGGGTTAGGGGGGCCGGTATGGGGTTGACACCCCCATTCGCAAATTGGGGTACTGGCGAGCGCAGCGAGCCGGAAAATTTTTAATTCTTGAATCCGGCCCATGATTTTGTCGGCAACACAGACTCAACACCCCCTTAAAAATGTCTTGGGACGCCCCCTGCAGTGACCCCCGGTGTTTGGAAATGGAAAAGGGACAACGGATACACATACTTGCCCGCATCGCATTGGCTCCCAGTCCTTTGAGCCTTGGCTTACCTAAGGTTATGAACCATATCGCACAATGGCTTGCTATGGGGGGGGGGGATTCTGTTTTTGTGGGAGATTGGAGCAAAACATTTTCAGGGTTGCGCATCGTAAACTCGCTGGATGTCTTCACCTATCTCAGGGGCGAATTAAAGGGGGCTCACCGCTCCCCCCTAATTTTTGCAGAGCACATGGCGCCCGCACACTGTAGATTGATAAAAATGACTTTTTACGCACAGACTTGGTGTATACATCTCAAGAATGACGTGCATGGCGCCGTGTGTCGTATAGATGTAGACTATGCCTCTGTGTGTTGGCGCCCAGTCAGAATTTCGAACCGACATGAAAAATTAGGGCCTATCCGGCCTCGCTAAAAAAACGGCTCGCCGGAAATTTGGCACCCCCCTCTATTGTAAAATCCTCGTGTATCTTTTAAATATTTATGCCCCGCGTGTGTTCCTGGTCTGTAAATGGTTGAGGTAGGGTATGGGCGCGCATATGTACCCCTTTTAATTATGTTACGGGTTTCAGTGACGGTACCGAACCGGTGTGGGACAGGTGGGAAGTGGCTCCATAGGGAAAATGCAAACTAACCATTTGCATTTTACGTTCCGCATTGTAGGGTATTCCTGTGTCAACTCGCTAATCTGAAAGTACGTTCCCGAAACCCCACTATTCCGAACACCCGCTATGGCCGAAATATAAAATATAATTTTCCTATATACACTGAGGGTCCGCCATCCCCAAATAAAACAGAATTTCGCGGTTCTCGGCTTTCGCGCTCTCTATATCAAAGAATAGAAGCTGTGGGTCGTCCCTATGACCTTTGACCCTGGCACTGACCTTTGACCGCATCAACATATGAGAAATCGCAGGGCACCTAGGACCAAGTTTTGTTTCCAATTGAACGTCAAGTTTCATTGGTCAATTTTACATTTTAGCCCATTTTTTTTCAAACTTGACCTCACATGACGCTTTGACCTTCAACATGACCTGTGGACCTCATCAACATATGAGGGATCCCAAATTGCACCTACTAACAGAAGTTTGGTTCAATTGAAGTTCAACTTTTCAATTGAGGCAATTAACAAAAAACTTAACACTTTATTGACACACATACATCCATCACATACGCCACATAAACACCACATGCACCCATACACACTCACAACGGATTGCTAAGTGGCTCCTGCCAGCTAAGAGCTGTCGCCCACAAAAAAGGTCCCCTGTTCCGAACATTTGAACCTCTACTCCGAAAGTCCGCTATCCCGAAAATTTCATGGAGTCCAATAGTTAGAGGCTCTTGCGAAGTGGAAGTAACCAGGTTGGAGCAAGATTCCCCCCTGCTCAGAATCCGACCACCCCCTGCCACCCCCCATGAACTGACCGTGGCTCAGAAGCCGACCACCCCCTGCCAACCCCCCATGTAAAATGACCGTTTGTACAGTGTCTATGGAGAAAGACCCAAATTCGCCCCTTAAAAAAAATGCCTCGGCACCCCTCTGCTCCCCCATTGCAAAGGTTCTGAGTTACGCCACTGGGTTTGGTATCTTACGAATATTGCCAAACACGTCGGCATCCGGCGTATTATTTTAAGGGGGATGTTAAGTCAGGAACTTAGTCAAATGGCCAGTTTTTTAGTTTGGGTTGGGGAAGGGATCATGCATGAACATGTTTTCCATTATAGTTTTAAACAGAATCTATATATATTTATTTTTTCCTCAATATTTTCCTTTTACTATGTTACGAATTTTGACCAAAAACAATCACATGCATGGGCTGAAAACTGCAAAAGGGGCGGGTAATTTCGCGTCTTACGCAATTACGCGTCTGTGCTATTTTTTAGTTTGTCTGTTGGTTGGAAACAATCGTGGAGTGATGTCAAATTTGAACAATCTTGCGTTGTTTCACAAATTGAAACACGCGGATTTGGCCTTGTGTGGCAAATAATTTGATCAAATAGTGCCAGAATTTGAAAATAAAGGGGAAATACCCGACACTTAGAATTATTGACCTGAATACAAAACGAACAAGGCACATTTTTAAAATTTCTATATTTTTTATAGGGAACCAACAAAATCGAGTGAAAATCACCAATTTGTATGATTTTCTCAAAACATACGTATTGTTGGGGAAAATCATATTATCATATTTTGGCTCCTTGGGTCATTTCCTTCTCAAATAGGTATACTTTTTATGTTGGAACAAACAATTAAGAAGATACGGAAAAAAAAAGTTTCCTTGAATTCCTTGACTTAACAGCCCCCTCCGAAACAAGGTTCCACTAGTACGAATGCAAAAAGGTCTACAAAGCGGACATACTATAATTTTCGGATTAGCGGGCCTTGCTTAATTTTTGGATAAATGAACCTTCTATAACGTTTGGACTAGCAGGGGGGGTTTGTTTTCCGGAATATAGCGGACCTTGTCCTTTACCTCGGAATAGCGGATCTTCCGATTAGCTGACTTTCGAATTAACGGATCTTCGGAATAACATAATGTAACCTGAATTGCGGACATTTTTTGCCAAAATTTTGGTCAAATTTGATGTGACATAGCGACGCGTAATTAATAAATTTTGCCGTGTTATGTAATAAAAAAATGTCGCGTAATGTAATAAAATGTTATTAAAATCGCCCAATTTCATTACATTACCCGTTTACTACATTACACGGCAGACTTTTTTACATTACGTGCCGATTATTATACAGTGTGAGTCAAAAAGAATAAGACCGTTATTGACGTTTTATTTTCAAAAAACTAATTGAGCTTGATAAAAGAAGGTTACATATTCGAAACAAGCATGTTCTTCCGCTCATTAGAAAAAAGAACCAAGGGGTGAAGCCCATTCAAAACCAGTCGTCCGTGCTGGGCGCTGACATTTTGAATATGCAAAGCGGCACCCACAGTATGTGGAAGAAGCGGAGGCAGCCATTGCTTTCTATTGTTGGTACTCTTTCTTTGTGGTCGGCAAAACATGCGAGACGATGAATTTCTAAAGATTACGTAACGTTTTGCCTCTCTATCTATATAGAACCTCTTTGAAAAGAACCACCGAAATTTATCATTCCTAACCATTGTTATGCCTGTTCTGCCGAAAGGACCCATTTATCAAGCTGTCCACGGAATGATGAATGCTTTGAATATGTGTGAGTACCTGAGAAATGACTGGGTCACTAAAAACAGATTAGCATGGTCTGCACAAAATCAATAATGAATAAATAACAAATCTGAAGGTACTTTCAAAACTAACTTGGCATCTTGGTGTAAAGGTATTAGGTATCATGGCCCCTCCATGTCCAGATGTACAACACACTTTTATAGTTGAAACTTACTTACAGACTCATGCTCCCGTTGAGGTTCAGAGACAGTTTGCCTTGCAGTTCCCAAAAGCAAACCAAGTTTTGAAAATACCTGCGGATTTTTATTTGATTCATTATTGATTTGTGCAGACCATGCTAATGTGTTTTTGAAACTCGCGGGTTTTTAAATGAGATTTAAAAATCATTTACATTTCAATGACTCAGTCATTTCCCATTTACTCAAACATATTCAAAGCATTCAGCATTGCTGTGGACAGCTAGATAAATGGGTTCCTTCCAAGGGGGTGAAGCCCATTCAAAAACAGCGTCCGTGCTGGGCGCTGACATTTGAATATTTGCACGGAATAATTATTAGTTTGGGGTTGTATACACACATAATGTCATTTCGATTACAAAACAATCCGCCAACATATCAGTTGTTGGATTTTGGGTGATATTGGGTGGTAAATTTTGTCCTACCATGGCCACAACACGAATGAAATGACACGTCAGTGTCTTGATTTAAATAAACCGCCTCAATTGATACTCTTTCAACTAAGCGCGCATTGCATTATGAGAAAAAAGAGTATCTGAGCCAATGATCCAGGTGCACTATTATTAACCCAACTGGCCCTCTATAAACACATACATCAATTTGTTAACTACCGATTAGTGTATAGCAAAGCGGCACCACAGTATGTGGAAGAAAGCGGAGGCAGCCATTGCTTTCTATTGTTGGCACTCTAGGTTTTCTTTGTCGGCAAAACATGCGAGACGATGAATTTCTAAAGATGAGGTAACGTTTTGCCTCTCTATCTATATAGAACTCTTTGGTTCCTTCGGTTAGAACAGGCATAACAATGGTTCAGAAAATGAAAGAAATTCGCGTTGGTTCTTTTTTTCTAAGGAGCGGAAGAACATGCTTTTCGAATTATTGTAAACTTTGTTTTATCAAGCTCAATTAGTTTTTGGATAAAAAATAACCAATACGTCCCTATTCTTTTTGACTCACACTTGGATTACACAAATACGTATAAAACAACACCCCCACCCCCCCAATTATTAGTTCCGCCGTAAAATATTAACGCGTAATATAATAAATTTTGCCGTGTTATGTAATAAATTGTCGTGTAATGTAATACAATTTGGAATTCCATTTAGACATTCGGGACTGAAGTCGAATTTTCAAAATGGGTCATTAATTTCAGTAGGTGCTGTCTGGTTGTAGAAAACCACTCCAGAGTTCGATATCTCCCTAATAGCGAATGTCTAATTGGACTTCATTTAGACATTCAAGACTTAGAAAAAAAAAACCAAGGTTCGATTTTCAAAAAGGGGTATTATTAGGATCAGTAGGTTGATCGGTGTAAAAAACCAACCCAGAGTTCGATATTTCCCTTAATAGCGAAGTCTAAATTTGGAATTCCATTTAGACATTCGGGAAAAATTTTCGAATAGTCGAATGTTCAAAATGGGTCTCATTAGACTCAGTAGATCCTGATAGGTTGAAAAACCAACCCAGAGTTCGATATATCCCTTAATAGCGAATGTCTAAATGGAAATTTCATTTAGACATTCAGGGACTTAGAAAAAAATCGAAAGTCGATTTTTCAAAATGGGTCTATTAGACTCGTAGGTCCTGATCGGTGTAAAAAAACCAACCAAGAGTTCGATATCTCCCTAATAGCGAATGTCTAAATTGGAATTTCCATTTTAGGACATTCGAGAGAAAAATTTCGAAAGTCGAAGTTTCAAAAAATGGGTTCTCATTAGAATCAGTAGGCCTCGCAAAGGTATGTTAAAAAAAACCAACCCAGAGTTCGATAACCCTTAATAGCGAATGTCTAAATTGTTTGAGAGTGGAATTTCCATTAGCCATTCGGGAAAAATTTCGAAATTCGAATTTTCAAAGTGCGGGGTTATAAGGGACTCATTAGGGCCTTCCTCCCGATCGGTGTAGAAAACCAACCAGAGTTCGATATCTCCCTTAATAACGAAGGTCTAAATTTGGAATTCCTGTAGACATTCGGGCCTTAGAAAAAAATTTACGAAAGTCGAATTTTCAACAGGGTCTCTTAGCCTCAGTAGTCCTGATCGGTTGTTGTAGGAAAACCAACCCCAAGTCATTCAATATCCTTCCTTAATTAGGAATGTCTAAATTTGAGAATTCCCATTTAGGCATTCGGGACTTAGAAAAAATTTCGAAAGTAGAATTTTAAAATGGGTTCATGAACTCAGTAGGCATGAATCGGTGTAGAAACCAAACCAGAGTTCAATATCGTCCCTTTAATATGCGAATGTCAAATTGGAATTCCATTTAGAACCATTCGGGGACTTAGAAAAAATTTCGAAAGTCGAATTTTCAAAATGGTCTCATGAGACTCAGTAGGTCTGATCGGTGTAGAAAAACCAAACCAGAGTCGATATCTCCCATCATAACGAAGTCTAATTGGAATTCCATTTAGACATCGGGCTAGAAAAAAATCGAAAGTCGATTTTTCAAAATGGGTCTTATTAGACCAGTAGGTCCTGCTCGGGTACAAAACCAACCCAGAATTCGCCTAGATCCCTTAATAGCGAATGTCTAAATTTGGAATTCCATATAGACATTCGGGAAAAATTTCGAAAGTCGAAATTCAAAATGGGTTCATTAGACTCAGTAGGTCCTGACCGTGTAAAAAAAAACCAAAAACCAAGAGTTCGATATATCCCTTAATAGCGAATGTCTAAATTTGGAATTTGGAATTCAATTTAGCCTCGGGAAAAAATTTGAAATTCGAATTTCAAAAATGGGTCTCATTAGACTCCGTAGGTCTGATCCGTGTAGAAAACCAACCCAGAGTTCGATATCTACCATAATAACGAATGTCTAAATTTGGACTTCCATTAGACATTCGGACTTAGAAATTTCGAAAGTTCGAATTTAAAATGGGTATATAGACTCAGTAGTCCTGTGGTGTAAAAATCAACCAGAGTTCGAAAATCCCCCTTAATAGCAGAATGTCTAAATTTGGGAATTCCATTTAGACATTCGGGAAAAAAAAAATTTCGAAAGTCGAAATTCAAAATGGGTTCTCAGTAGACTCGTAGGTACCTGATCGGGTTGTAGAAAACCAACCAGAGTTCAATATCTCCATAAAGCGAATGTCTAAATTTGGAATTCCATATAGACATTCGGGACTTAGCAAAAAATTCGAAGTCGAATTTTCAAAAGGGTCTTCATTAGCACTCAGTAGGTCCTGATCGGTGTGTAGAAAACCAACCCAGAGTTCGATATCTTCCATAATAACGAATGTCTAAATTGGAATTTTCATCAATTTTTAGCAATTAAAAAAAAAAAAAACCAAGGTCGATTTTTCAAAATGGTCTTTTAGACTCAGTGGTCCTGATCGGTGTAAAAACCAACCCAGCGTTCGCTATATCCCTTTAGCGAATGTCTAACTTTGGAAATTCATTTAGACATTCGGGAAAATTTCGAAAGTCGATTTTTCAAAATGGTCTCATTAGACTCAGTAGATCCTGATCCGTGTAAAAAACCAACCCATAGTTCGATATATCCCTTAATTAGCGAATGTCTAAAATTGGGAATTCATTTAGACATTCAGGACTTAGAAAAAAAATCGAAAGTAGATTTTCAAAATGGGTCTTCTTAGACTTCCGTAGGTCCTGATCGCTGTAAAAAAACCAACCCAGAGTTCGCATATCCCTTATAGCGGCAATGTCTAAATTTGGAATCCATTTAGAATTCGGGAAAAAATGTTCGAAGTCGAATTTTCAAAATGGGTCTCATTAGACTCAGGAGGTCCTGATCGGTGTAAAAAAACCAAACCAGAGTTCGATAGATCCCCTTTAAAAATGGGAAGTATAAATTTGGAATTGGGAATTCATTTACCATTCGGGAAAAAAATTTCGAAATTCGAATTTTCAAAGTGGGTCTCATTAGACTCAGTAGTTCCTGATCGGTGTAGAAAACAACCCAGAGTTCGATATCTCTCTTAATAACGAATGTCTCAATTTGGAATTCCATTTAGTCATTCGGGACTTAGAAAAAATTTGCGAAAGTCGAAGTTTCAAAAATGGGTCTCATTAGACTCAGTAGGTCCTGATCGGTGTAGAAAAACAAACCAGAGTTCCAATATCTCCTAATAGGAATGTTAAATTGGAATTCCATTTAGACATCGGGCTTAGAAAAAATTCGAAGTCGAATTTTCAAAAGGGTCTCATGAGATCAGTAGGTCCCGATCGGTGTAGAAAACCAACCAGAGTTCAATATCTTCCTTAATAGGAATGTCTAAATTTGGAATTCCATATAGGACTCGGGACTTAGAAAAAATTCGAAAGTCGAATTTTCAAAATGTGTTCATTAGACTCAGTAGGTCCTGATCGGTGTAGAAAATCAACCAAGAGTTCGATATCTCCCATAATAACGAATGTCTAAATTTGGAATTCCATATAGAAATCGGGACTTAGAAAAAAATTCGAAGTCGATTTTCCAAAACATGGGTCTTATTAGGACTCAGTCGGGTCCTGATCGGTGTACAAAACCAACCGAATCGCTATATCCCTAATGGCGAAGTCTAAATTTGGAATTCCATTAGACATTCGGGAAAAATTTCGAAAGTCGAATTTTCAAAAGGGTCTCATTAGACTCAGTAGATCCTGATCCCGTGTAAAAAAAAACCAACCCAGAGAAAAATTCGATATATCCCTTAATAGCGAGAATGTCTAAATGGAATTGGAATTCCGGTAGCGTTCGGGAAAAAATTTGAAATTCGAATTTTCAAAATGGGTCTCATTAGCTCATAGGTACTGGATGGGTAGAAAACCAACCCAGAGTCGATATCTCCCAAAGAAAGAATGTCTAAATTGGAATTCCATTTAGTCATTCGGGACTTAGAAAAAATTTCGAAAGTCGAATTTTCAACATGGGTCTCATTAGACTCAGTAGTTCCTGATCGGTGTAAAAAAATCAACCCAGAGTTCGATATATCCCTTAATAGCGAATGTCTAAATTGGAATTCCATTTAGACATTCGGGAAAAAATTTCGAAAGTCGAATTTTCAAAATGGGTCTCATTAGACTCAGTAGGTCCTGATCGGTGTAGAAAACCAACCCAGAGTTCAATATCTCCCTTAATAGCGAATGTCTAATTGGAATTCCATTTAGACATTCGGGACTTAGAAAAAAATTCGAAAGTCGATTTTTCAAAATGGGTCTCATAGACTCAGTAGGTCCTGATCGGTGTAGAAAACCAACCCAGAGTTCGATATCTCCCATAATAACGAATGTTCTAAATTTGGAATTCCATTTAGACATTCGGAACTTAGAAAACATTTCGAAAGTCGAATTTTCAAAATGGGTATCATTAGACTCAGTAGGTCCTGATCGATGTAGAAAACCAACCCAGAGTTCAATATCTCCCTTAATAGCGAATGTCTAAATTTGGAATTCCATATTAGACATTCGGGACTTAGAAAAAATTTCGAAAGTCGAATGTTCAAAATGGGTCTCATAGACTCAGTAGGTCCCGATCGGTGTAGAAAACCAACCCAGAGTTCGATATCTCCCATAATAACGAATGTCTAATTTCTAATTTCTAATTATGCTCTAACTTTACCATG
Source organism: Ophioderma brevispina (assembly GCA_023653785.1). Lineage (NCBI taxonomy): Eukaryota > Metazoa > Echinodermata > Ophiuroidea > Amphilepidida > Ophiodermatidae > Ophioderma > Ophioderma brevispina. The sequence goes on from JAMKCH010023678.1 coordinate 18,906, forward strand.
TGGTTGAAACAGCCTCATTTGAATTTTAATATGAGTGGGTATGTTTGTATTAGGGAGGATAGGCATGACGATGATGGTGTTCATGGTGGTCTGGCCTTTTTTATAAAGAAGGGTATTGCCTATAGTGTATGCATAGAAATATGATAATTGACAAAATGACATCATTTTATCATTTGTTTAATTATAAAGAGTATATTTGAGCCAAAAAGTATTCTTTGAAAGGTGTGGAATTTCACTCTTTTCAGAGTGGGCCCTGTAGTCACTCTAAAAGAGTGAAATTCACTCTTTTGCATTTAGAGAGTAGTAAAAAAAGTGGCAGCATACATTGTATGTGGTTACTTTGAATTACTGAGAATAAGACTAAGTAAAAGAGTTGTAAGTCACGTCATAACAAGTTGAAGCATTCTCAACAATATCTGCGCAGTAGTGACATAAAACAAAGCTACAGGGTGCAGAATGTTGCACCGCGATCGACAGCAAAAGCCGGCGATGAAGCATCTTTACAATTGTTAAATCTAAGTTTAAAGGTAATATATATTAGTGATTATTCACATAAAAACAACGTGGAGCAGCATAATTGTATGTGGTTACTTTGTATTATTGAGAATAAGACTAAGTAAAAGAGTTGTAAGTCACGTTATTGAGTGGCCGATCGAACCGGCGATCGACTTGCGACATCCCGCACTAATGCTACTTTTTACCGGTACCGCCGACGTTTCTAGATTAATTAAATTTATTTTTATTCCTAATTTCGCTGGTTTAATCACTTTGTTACATTAAAAAACGAAACAATCAATTAATTTTTAAGGGATTGACAAATTGTCCGCGGGA
>JAMKCH010023679.1:0-75712 GCA_023653785.1 Ophioderma brevispina
TCCCCCCCCCCGGTTCGAAAAAGACAGGAACGATTGGACCAAGATCTGCATTTTCAGCCCTGGAGGAATTTCGACCAATTTCAACCATAAATTTGGGGACAAAATAAGTTGCAATTTTCCATGCGCTACGTGTCAAGTCAAAGACTTAAAGGAGTAATCACTGGGACGACTTAAAAATTTGCCCCCTCTGGCGGACGACTTGGAAAAATTTTCTCCTATTGATAAACTGCCTCTGTACGCCCCCCGTCCCACGTGAGCTGACTATAAGGAAATTTTGGGAATCGTTTGTCAACATTTGTAGAATGGGATAACCCATTCCCATTACATTAATAGTGCCACAGTTCTAGTAGTAACATGGGGTCTACCTTCCTAGATGTTTAAGATGTGTTAAATAAAAGTTTATAAACAAAAATTTTATTCTTTTTCTTTGGTACATAAGCCTCTATGATGTGCAGGGCTTTACTATTTATTAGCACACTTGTCATTCAACTAAGATAATTAAGACTGTATGTGCTGTAAAAAGTTACTATTAAGGTAATTACTCCTAGTGTTTCAAGCTGAATATCACTGTTCCAGCAACACTCTGGAATGTGCCCTACTAGTCCAGATTGTCTCTGGTGAATATGTTTCAATTTCCTGACTTTTTTTGTCAGGATGGCTCAGGGAATGGCTCTGGACTGAATCTGTAACCTTGTTTTCTACTCTGGAGTTTCATCTGGAAATCTTCCAGAGGCTAAAATTTTTACTAGGGTACTGTTAAAATTAAAGACTAATAAAATATACGAGATGTATAACCTCTACGCTCAAACAAGTAGTACTTAAATCTTACAAATCTGTCTACAGGCACTGGGAAGTGGTGACAAGTAAAGCTAGCACCTTAATAGCATGAAAATTAAAACCTTCCACGTAATCCATTGCTAATACATTGCTGGGCTTCTAAAAGCGGATTACGCATACGGTATAAGTGGCAAATTTTCGCGAGGCTTTTATTTCGCGAATTTTCGACGAACATAAAAAACGTGAAAATAAAAACTCGCAAAAATAAACTTTTTCATATATATTTGTATTGCATGATGTCAATAACGTGAAATTAAAATTCTAACGTATTTGCAAAAATTGATAACATCGTGAAAATATCTGTACGCGGAAATTTCCATTATACAGTATAAAATAAACATGCTCTGCTCACTCTGTTCAGTTACACAAGCAGGCGGATCCAGGATTTGAAAAACGTCAAACATTTGACGGGGGCGAAGGCTGACCTTGTCCAAAATGGGTGAAATTTGGCAACAAGTTTGTAGAATTACCGGGAGGTGCTCGCCCCCTCCCTAGATCCGCGCCTGATAAGGGGGCACCTCAGCCATAACACTTCGTTAATAAACACATCGTTGGCAGGAAAAAAACCTCGTCTGGTATGTAACTCGAGAGTCCAAATGTAAAACCCAAAATGTAAAAAGGGTGGCACCAGTGCTAAAACCTCATGTGCATTTGGTCAACATCTGGTTCTAGTTTGCATTTCAACCAAATATGAGACAAATCCATAGGGTGTTTTTCAGAATCTGGAGTAAATACTTATTTATATTGTAAAAGGAAAATATTTCTTGTGCAAGGCTTTACAGCAAAATGCAAATATAATTTTGTTGTTTTGTCTCTTGAAAATGTTACATATGAGCGTTTGCTCATGTTTACTACATGAGAGGTTTTGCTCTTAAAGGTCAAATTGCCACATGAGGTATTTCCGCCCAGCGCTGACAAGCAATGCCCTTTACATATTTAGGTGAGTGACTGTGAAAATTGGTGATACTTCATGTGAGAGGAAAACCGTGAGGAAAAATTGGATCATGAGTGGGTCACTCACCTTTAAATTGAAAATGCATCAGTGCTGTCTTTTTCTGAAGCTATTTGTAACAAATTCTTCATCTACGTCACAAAACATTTACTCCAAAAGATTACATTCTACAATGTGTCACAAAAATATAGTTTAGTTTGGTCATATAGAGTAGAGACTAGGTTGCATATCAACAAGTCAAAGGTGAAATTGAATGTACATCCTGGTTGCGACACTATGAGTTACATATGCACATCCACCAAGGACCTGTTCAAGTTTGGTTGAAATTTGAATTATATTGACATGGAATACCTTGGGATATGGGTGCAATATCATAACAAAAACCAGGGGTGTATTTTAGAATACACTGGTGCAATGTAAAGCTACTGAATGTGCCAAGGTAATTGCGATTTCCCTAGCTCATAGTGTGAGTTGACATTAAAATCCATAATACGTGATCATGCTGAAAAAAAAAGTTCCATTTGCCTGAAGTGCAATTTTGATACATATGGCATAAGGTCATACCCAAATAATGTATACATGTGATGTGATATGCATGTGACCCCCATGTTATATACATGTACACTATGTAATATACACCATATGAGAAGTAATACAAACATTCATACATGTATATGATACACATGTGATATACATACAGTACGTGGTATGACCTATGTGATGTTTTTTTTGTTGATATCATGTGATGTTCATGTGGATAACCATGTGTTATCCATGTGATGTGCAGATCATTGAAAAAAATATGTTAGTAGGACAGTGGCGACCGAGGCAGTGATCCAGAGGGGGCAAAATTTCTAAGTCCGTACGGCCAGAGGGGGCAAAATTTGTACGTCGTCCGGTTGAATTGCTTCCACTTAGTCTGATTTGACGAAATTCGGGCATAGCGCGAAATCACAGAATTTTTTATTTTAATTTGCAAAATCAGGTGAAATTGAGTCAAAATTGCCGAAAAAGAGGGGTGAAAAATGCATATTTTGGCAACATTCGTCCCGCTATTTCGGCCAGATGAGGGCAATTCCCCCCCCCCCTCCCCCCCCGGCGGTGCCCATGTTAGTAGATTGAAAAGTACATCCACAATTTTCAGAAGCATGTATTTGTATCAAAAAAGGCTAAATACACTAGTAGACCAACAGTAAAGAGTTTGAGGTTTGGCACTTATTCATGATGGCTGCATTCCTCCCGCATGGGTTTAGTTACCACTGTCATGTAGGCTTTCACTTCAGTTCATCCACCGATGCATTCTCCTTGATGAAAACTCGTGGAACCTGTAGTGATAAAAAAAATGAATGGAGGGATGCATGATGAGTAATCTTGATGGTGTGATGTCCAGTGAATTCTGAAAATTTTTCCATTACGTAGCTCCATTCACTTTTTTACCATTTTTTTTCTGACAACCATAATTATTTCTAGGTTTGTTTTCATTGTATAACTTACAGTGCTAGCCCCTGTCCATTTTTCCCAGCACAGCCTGGATCCTGTCTCCATCTCCTATCTTGTCGAGTTCAACAACCTCATAATGAGCTGGAGTGAATCCAGTGTTTCTTAGCAATACGACAGATGGCAGGTGTCTTGGAGAAAACCCATCAAAGAATTTCTCGTGAATGATCTCACGGACCAACTCTGCTTCAGGACCATCCATGTCCACGTCAGGAGTTGAGGAAAAGAAGGCACCCATGTCGTATATTATAAATAAAATTAAATTAATAAATCAATTCTGCTCTATATTAATTGTATTGCATGGACATTTCAACAGTTATTTGTGGGATCCTCAGGCAGAAACTATATGGCTAACCGGATGTATTTTTCCCAGTACATGCTAATAAGAACCATTAACAATAGATGCACCTAAACATATACTGTACCTTTAATTTCAATCCGGCCCTGGGGGTCCCCGGACTAGCGGGGAGTACATTTGCTGGCGTGACACCCCCGCCTTGTCCCCGGCTCTAAGTAGCATGAAATCCCCGGGTTGTAGCGGGGCTTACATTTTTGGTAATCCCCGCTATTTCCCGGCCCTTACTAGCTGGGCTTCGGTGTGACAAATCCCCGTATATTCTCGGGCTCGGCCAATGGGGGCGGGGGGGGACTGGGGGGAGGCGGGGACTGCTTTTAAAACTCTGTACAAACCCGGCTCGGTTCTTGCTATGCGGACGACAGGTCTAGCCTATAAAATCATTTACTAACATTTTGGATCGCCGGAGTGTCAGAACCGAGCCGATACTTCACCACATCGGAAGTTTATGTTTGAGCCAGAACACACACACACCTCCCGCCTTTAGATGGTTTGTTACAACAACCAGAGCATCAATGATGGGCAGTGTAGCTTAATAGTCATTCAAAGACACAACAAATCGTTAAAGTGACAGGAGGAGAGTTTTTAGGATACAATTTCTCTCAAATTGCACAGATTGTAGACCAAATACAAGAACGTTACGACAGTTTTTTATTGGACAAACAAGTACAAATAGAAACTAGCAAAACTTGTTTTGAACTGCCTGTCTAACGTAATTGTTCTCATAGAACTCCGTGCTTTGACTTTCTGTCGTTGCATGACAGAAAGTACTAAATAATCATATTATTACATTAAAGACGTGTTGTATTCGGCTTATTCACTTCAGGTGTGATCTAATACATGGAAAGCATTCCAAATATGCCAAAAAACTTGGGTTCGAAAAAATTGGGGCGCTTCTTCTGGAACTCTCATGTCTCTTTAAAGTACCTTTATATATTATTTACAATATAAAATTGCCACTTAATACAATTTTGTTTATGATATAATCAAACCGGGAAAGGGTGATCAACTATTAAAATACACCAAGTAAGTGCAAAAGGCCACCCAATACTTGCATGACAGTCCCCTTTAAGAATGGGATTTTTGGGAATCCCATGCTGGCGCATCACAGACATTATTGAGGTAAAATGTCCCAAAAATGGTGATTTGTGGGTGAACTCACATACACTGAGATAGCAGTGTGTTTTGTAAGGCCACTTATGACTGGCTGGAGTGAAGAAATTTGGGTTTTCAATTAACACAGTGCCCGAGGTTAAAGGAAACCAAAACACATGTTGTTATTGCCTATCATAAAGGGGGGACACTATCAGTGATTTATCCGAAAGAGTCAAAATATTGGAAATTGCAGCAGGAAATAGCTTAAAAGTGAAGAATAAGCCTGTAGAATTCTCATAGTTACCTTTTCCCAAACTGAAGAAGAATTGACTGAAAATGAAGAAAACGGCAGTTTTCAATGATACAAATCTCCATTCAATTACGTGTAATAGTATGTGTACTAACGAGACACTAATGACTAAAACATCCGATTTTGTCCATGTTAGGTTGCTTTTGGTCGTAACATTTTGCAGGCAGGGGATGTAGGATACATATACTTGGTACAGGGACATGCCAAAAAATCTTATTTTTTTCATCGAAGATGGTATAAAGTCGGAGGGGATAAAAAGCTCCACAACATTACAAGTTACTCTTAGATATATGGCAGGCAAGCAATGATTGCAGGATATCACAAGTCATGCACCCAGAGGTTGGTGGTTGTCTCATGTAGCAGTACAAAGTCCTTGGTTCCAATTAGTTTTTAGAATTAAGGACATCGGTATATACCTACTAGGAAATTCAATTCCAAGCCGCAGAAACACAAATACTTTTGATGGATGAACAGCCCAACCACACAGGGGATTAAACTTCTCAGTTCATTGACATGTAATGGATGATCTGACCCATGGTCTGAGAGTATCATTATGTGTAAAAGCACAGATAAGACACACTATATGCTCAGCAAGCAAGGGCACAGTTCAGTGGGTTGTACTTGGACATGGCATTGACATGAACTGATCATGTGTCTATTCGAGGTATCCATATTTACATAAAACTTAGGGGTGTTTCTAAATACACTTGTGAATGACAGCTATTGAACTGTGCTGCATAGGAGTTCATACTTGCCTTCATAGTAACAAGGTTTTTAAAACATGTTTACTGTAAGTTTCAATTTTGTAATCTTTTGTGCACATGGATGTGGTAAAATATTAGCATCTATTTGTTGATAAACTACCCACAATGTTCCAGATCGCTGAACAACCAGACGGTGGGGGGGGGGGGGGGGAGGGGGGAGCCCTCACCTATGAAAGGATATGGCTGTTTATAAAAGGCTGGAATATTCCAAAACCGTGCGGTATTTCAAAACTTTAAAGGTGATACAGTGAGTTGGTTAAGGCCCTGAATATAATCTCTCTATACTAGAGGGTTTCCTACTTTCCGACCGTTATTTGTCTCAAGTATTCACACTAACATATGATAACATCCTTGCTAAGTGATGGTTGTCTTAAAGACTTTTGTGATTTTTTTCGATTTTCTGATTTAGCAATCAACTGATAGTGCCTTTAAGGTGCACTTCATATGACACTGAATTTGCAGTTATTATAATGTAGCCTACTTGATTTTTTCAACAATGCATGCTTAGACAGGGGAAAATAATAAACCCGACACCATATTTTTTGATCATGTTTGGTTTATCCAGCTAATAATACATTTTCCTATAAAATGTGATTGATTCCACAAAGTACTTTAGATGCTACTGCTGATGTAGCCCTCCCTACTATTATTATTTTAATCTTTGTTATTTCTGCTGACATCAAAATCTGTTAACTGGTTATTTTTAAGTTCTGTAACACTTCAAAGAGGACCATGCCAGGACAAAGTTGGGTTTTTGACCTAACTAAAAAATTTACACAATTGCAATACCAACTTTTCCAAGATCAAGTGTAAAACAAGAGAGTCCTTAAAAAGGACAATCTGCACTAATGAATGAGCTTCTGACTTAAATTAGGCTTGTCATATTATTTGGCCATTATCTGAACACTTTGCAATTGGGTGACAATTGTTGTTGCACCCTCTAATTGCTTTAATTTACATAAAAAAATAGCTTTTAATTAGGCCAATCAGTCTTTTTTTCTTAATTTATATATCCTGTATTTTTTAAATGTAACTTACTGCACTTGTTTATAGTACTTTACTATTTAAAGGGAAATGTTAATAAAAAAGTTTTCAGAAAGGGGTTCCCTTTTAAAGCGGGTTTTTGGCATCTTATAATGCATATACCAAAGTAGTAATTCACACCTGAAAGAACATAAGCAAAACATGTACATTTGTTTATGCACTTGTCAAGTTCAATCCGGGCCCTGGGGGTCCCGGGAATAGCGGCGTCTGTCCGGTGGGGGTATATGACGGGAAATAGCAGGGAATGTACAAAAAAGTATTGCCCAGTAGCCAGGATTTTAGCTGGGACTTGGCCGGGAAATGTACGTTAGCTTTCTCCCGCCCTGTCGCGGACAATTCATTGATGATAGTGGGACTAAGCAGGGAGGGCTACAAAAAAATTTCCCAGCTCCGACGGGACATAAAGCGGGACTGTAACAAATGGTCCACAACCATATAAAACCAGGCTATCAGTGAGCAGTCGCCCCAGAGAAAGATACCAGTAGCTTCTCTACAAGGCATTGTTCCATTGGCAGTTTTTGTTACAGGTTGTAATGGGGATCGTTAGAGATGAAACACTCTTAAAAATCAAGTTTGTGATCAGTACTGTCAATTTAGCCAGGCTTTCATCATTAACGATCCACATCAGTATCTGTACAAAAACCTCCCTGGAAGCAATGCTTGTGGGAAGCTACTGAAATCTTCTCTTAGTATCGCCCGTCAATGTTTAAAAAAATTAATATCAACTGAATCACAAGAAATTACAGAAGTGAATTCATAAAATCACCCTAGGGTAGTGAACGCTATTTGATATTTCTTGCTATAATGCTAGGAATATGTCAGTTAATTGCATTAAAACACGGGGCATTTAATATGAAATGAAATAGTGAATCGCTATGGAAATATCGCTCATGGAAATAATTCATGTTAGCTCAAAGACATCTCGAACTGCCGAATGTTCCGATATAAATCAAAATTAAATGTAATCCATTCCGAACTTGTTTGGCCATTGTTTAATATTCCCATTCAAACTTTTCCATTTTATCGGGGATCATTGCGAGTTTTTGAACCGCAGCGCCGTTCAGCCAAGAGTACAGCCTGCCCAGGCTACTGTGAATGTCAGCTCAATTTCCCGCAAGGCGCGACGAGCTGAGGTCCCCGGCCTTGGGGTCTATACATTTAGAGAACAAATCAAAAAGTATAAAAAATCTATTTTAATTGCACATAAATTTCCTTTTTTTATCAAACACGTCTAGTCTGTTAGTGGAATTGGTTAGACTTTTAAAAACCCAAATGTGCCGTCAGAAGACAGTAGTGTGCACGTATTGTGGGTAGGTACTGCCTTTTGCATTGTGAGAAAATTTGGAAAACTTCTGTCAAAACCGTTTTGGATAGAAGGAGTGGTGTTTTTAGAGCTATAAATTGGATATGTTATGTGTTGAAGTCTTATCCAGGGCCGAAAGGCTTGTTTGTTTTTCTGAACAAAAAGGTGGATTTTGTCCGATTGTGAGGCAAGTGGTTTCAAGATATTTAGATGTTGTGTTTTCGTCCTCCGAACTGCCATGTGGTATAGTCCATGTTCGTAAATAGGGTTAAAACTTCAGTAACGTGGTGAGTGTACGTTATTTGTGAATAAAGGGCCCGTATAATTTTTCACTGATGGTGAAATTAATCCATAGAGAGAAGTAATGTTTTATTCTTTTATGGGCTCTAGAAAAAATAGTTCATGAGTAGTGTTAGAGTAATTTGGTTCGCTTTTATTCTCGTTAAATATTATCTTCTCTGGCTATCAGTGGGCGGTCAATCTGTCTTCCAAAGCTTGTGACCATGGAGCAGATTACCACAATCTGATGATAAGATCCTAAGTGGCGCAGCGGTTTAAAGCGCTTAAGCACATGTGTTATTTTCCCCCGGTTGGTCAGGGTTCGAAATCGGTTTAAAGCAGTTTGATTTTTTTTTATTGTTGTTATAGTTTTGGTTTCTGTTTTGAGCTGTTTCGTACCAGAAAAGATGTGCCGTTATTTTTGCTTTTTTGCTCCTTTTCCCTGAACTTTTTCTTTTTTTTAACAACCTACACAGCTGAAAGTGAATCACGAAGTTTGGGAATAAGTAAATGCAAACAAAATACAATGGAAACAAAAGAAAAATAAAATATTTAAACATAAATAAACTACACAATAAAAAATTCAAAAGAATATAATTTGAATAATTGCGTGAAAAAAAAGAAAACGCTAAAAGACCAAACAAAAAAAAGAAAGACAAATAACAATAAGAATTTAAAAGAAAAACCATATTAATTAAAAGAATTAAAAATACATATAAATAATATAAGCAAATTAATTAAAAGGTAAAAATTAATAAAATTAGTTTTTTTGATTTTTTACAAAAAAAAATAAATGTTGAAAAAATAACACAAAAGGCAAACTAAATGAAAATACATCAATAAGCAATGTACTTAAAATGAAAATGAACGAAAAAATAAAATCTTTAAATAATTAAAAACTAAAGAGAAAGAGTGATAAAGAAATTGCTCTTATTTCCCTATCACGACATTTATAATGAGGTACAATATAAAGGAAGTGAGAAAAATAATACATTATATAGCGGAGGTGACCAAAAGGCCAATTAGTTGGCCAGACGATGGCCTCCGTATAAAAAGTAATTATAATAATTACAAAATAAAAACTACAAAAATTTTGCAACAACAAGTTTAGGTAGCTTATTATGAACCAGTTAATTGAATAAACCAAACACTGCAACAAAATAAAGTTAGTCTAGGTATACGATATCAGCATGAATGCTTTCTTGTTTTTACACGCATACATGTTTTTAGACACTTAATATTCGGTGAAATTTCATTCCAGTATTGTGGGCCCAGTGTTCTTATCCCTCTTGATGAAACAAATGTTTTACAATGTCTAACGTAAAACTCATCTGTGTTACGAGTGTTTCATAATTAAATTAAAAGGACTTGGAAGGGTTGGTGGAAACAAAATTGTACAGTAACACCCCAAGACGAGTTTGTAACAAAAATTACATTAAGCAAAAATAAAAAAAAAAAATAAAAACAATATAAAATTTAGTTGGAAAGCATATGAAAAATAACCAAAAATACACGTTGATTAAAATACGAAAAGCAAGGGGGTTGTTGAGGAAAAGACCTGTGGCGGCGGTGGTATTATTAAAATACAATCAAAATAAAAAGAGTAATTAATAAATAAAACAATGAAAATTGAGCATAAAGCACGACCCCAACACAAAGTTAGTAAAGTAATTAAAAGTTTAAAAAGGCAATAAGAAATAATTAAAAAGATCGAATAACAAACAAACATTACTGTGAAAACAATCAAATAAGCATTTAAAATGGGGCAAAACTATATGACAAATTTAAAACTTAAAAAAGGTAATACAAATTAATTTTACAGAAATTAAAATAAAACCCTGAATATTAAAATGAAAAAAATGACAAGTACATTTAAAAAAAATACTAAGAAAAATGGTTTTTAAACAATTTTATAATAAATAAAAATTTAATAGAATGTGACAAAATAGTGAACCAAATAAAATAAGGTTTAACAAATATAATAAAAGATAGAAAAAGTGAGAAAATGGTTAAAAAAACAAAATTACAGTTTTTTAAAATAATTTAAAAAAAATATATATTTTTTCATTTTTTTTTCTCATTTTTCAATTTGGTGATGAGAACCTGAATTGGGTTGGGAAAGGTTGTGGTGTTGGCGGGAAGGGGGTGATGACAAACACTGTTGTAAATGTGGAACCCTTGGCGTTGATTGTAAAGAGAACCCGGGGTTAGTTGGGAAAGGGAACTCTGTGGAGGTTGAGAAGGACACCTGGGAGAGGTTTTCATGGTATGCAAATGAGGTATTGCCATTTATATTACGTCAAGCGCTTATGCCCAATATAATATAGCGATGACGGAAATCAATTGTAATACAAAAAAAAAAAACAGTGGTAGTGGGGGATGGGTGTCAGGTGTGAAGGTATGTAGGAAATGTGCCTGTGTAGTTGAAAGGAGCACCTGGGGTTAGTTGGAAAGGGCCACCTTTGGTAGAGTGAGGAAGGGTGGATCGGGGTCTTGGGAAGGACACTCAGTGACATCTGGGAAGGCCTCCAGTAAGTTGTGATGAAAGGGGGTCTTGGATAGTTCGACATGAAGCAAAAGACCTTGGAACTTTAAGGCAGCTAGTAAAGGGGCCCTGGTATAGTTGCAAAGGGGACCGGCCCCCCGGATCTGGTAGTCGGCAGGGAACCCCTAACCCCCCCGGTGGTGACCCCAGAGTTACAAACGACTAAAGGTTACCTCTGATAAGGTTCACATCTGGAAACCAAACAACCTCTAAAATCGGTACCCGCGACAAGCAGCCTGAGAAAAGGTAACCGCGAAATTAGGTTGTTTGATTTGGAAATTGTGAAGAAAGATTAAAGCCACTATCTGTGATTTATCCGAATGAGTAAAATTATACCTGAACTTTTCAGGAATAGCTTATAAAGTAAAGGGTTAAGTCTTAGAAATCTCGAAGTTACTTCTTTCAACCACTACGATTGACAGAAAAGGAATGAAGGAAGAAAACGGCAGTGTTCAAAAAATGAATCCATTCCATTACGTGTGTTAGAGTAAGTGTCCGAACGGACTACTAATGACAAAATATGTTCCTGATTCTTTGTCCTGTATTAGGTTGCTTCTGGTTCATATATTTGCAGGGTATAATAGGACACCATGTATTGTTCACATACAAGCCAAAAAATCTGATTTTTGATGATTTTTTCGATTTTTCTGATGTTAGTTTTGCATAATCACTGATAGTGCCTTTAAGTAAAATTGTAACATTTAATATTGATGGTGGTTTGGTTGCTGGGCAATAAGTATTGAATGGAACGTTTGTGTTCAAGCAAAACACAATGTTTTCAAATCAAATATTTACTAACGTGTCTTTTAATTTGACAAATGTACCCCAAACTACTGTTTTTCTCATAAGTTGGTACCAGTGTATTTCTCTTTTATATAATAATAATAAATTTTTCCTTTTTTTCCAGGCCCTAGAATGAAATTGTCCAGCTTATAGCATTTAGTGTCGGATCGCCGTGGATACAGTGGATTTTTTTTAACAAACCAACTCAACGATGGGTTGGTTCTCATATACGCCGATGGTGGTGAAATTTCGGCTTCGGTTCTGACACTCCGGCGATCCAAAAGTAGTATGTACATTTTATATAGCAAGATCTAGTTGTCGCATAGCCGGGACCGATCCGGGATTGTACAGAGTTTTAAAGCAGTCACCGCCCCCATTGGCCGAGCCCGAGAATATACGGGGATTGTCACACCGAAAAAGCCGGCTAGTGTGGGCGGGGAGTATAGCGGGGGATGCGTTGTGGCGGCATAGGGGGGATACGGATCTGTGGGTGGTAATAGGACCAGTTAAACTCCTATGTCACTCTTTGTTGCCTGCGCAGTTAATCCATGCCTGCGAATCGTTATGGCCCCTATTATCAACTACTAACAGATATACAATTCCCAGGGTGTAACAGTCAGGCCAAACCTATTCAAGATTACCAAGCCCTAACGTGTTTACAAACATTTGCTTGGTAACTGGTATATTTTTACTGACTAAGGACAATCGCTGATTTTTGTCAAATGTCAACATGTAGTGTGTGTAATAATTGCGAGTATTGTAAAAGTGGTCAACATTTAAACAAAATTACCAATGCAATCTACATACTAATAACAACCGATTTTCAACCAATGACCACTTCAAATTAGACTACTTGCACCCCACTTAGGATTTACTAGAAATGTTTTAACACTTTTAACCCATAAAAAATATTGAGAAAGCTACGGCATTTTTCCACATTAGCCGTTAATATGTGACAAGCCACAAGAGTCACAAGGGCAGATTTTTATACCAACCTATTTACAAGGCTGCCAGCTACCAGAAATAAAACAGTGGTTTATCATTTAACGCTTGCACAATAGCTGTGTGCAGCAGAGGGTGTTTTGCAACTAACAAAGTATTGTTCAGCTAATATCTCTCAAAAAACTTGAGTCCTAAGAAATGATAAGTGATTGAGTGCTAATTGACAAGTTGATAAACATAACTATCATCTACCTAGAGTCGTCAGTGAATTTGATATAATTTATCTGCAATGTGGTTATCAGACTAGGCTGCAATTGCAATTGCCTCTCTAGGCCAGATTGATAATTTGCATGGTCAGCTTTCACACAGTATGCACCTACATTGTAGGACACCAGACAATGTGTCTAGACATAATTTGGCGGCCCCTACCAACACAATTATGCCAAAAACAACATAAAGGTCTTTTATCGAACAAAATGCCCCCAAGCAACATTTATGCTCAGAATTTTCAAAAATCCGCCAACATTTAACTTTTCAATAGAATGTCATAACTTGCATACCTGCGAGTTTCAAAGAATTGACAAGACATGAGAGACTCGTTAATGAAGAATATGGGTTTCCTACTCTAATGTGATACGTTGATAACAATAGCATATATATTATAGGCTAAAAATGCCACATTATCAACAAAAGTGCGACATTGCGGCGAAATGCGACGTTCTTTAAAGGCCCACCTTAAGTGCTGAAGGGCCCCTTTCCTTTATATCATCGCCACTGTTGAAATGGGTTGTTATTTACCACCCATGGTTAACATGAAGGTTTTTTTTGTGTTCGGTTATTTTTGTTTATTTTTTTCCGAAATGTTATTTGTACTAGTGAGTTTGTCCCAAAATAAATAATTTTAAATCCTCCTTCAGGCTGAGTCTGTTGTGATTTTTTTAAGGCGAATATATGATATAATCTAGACAAGTATATTCTGGGCCTGGGAAAAATAAGGGAAGATTATTATTTTCATAAAAGTTTTGTCTTGTAATACATGGTACCAAATTTGTGAGGAAAAACAGTAGTTTGGGGTAAAATTTTCAATTAAAAGACATGTTATGCTATTATTTTGATTTGAAAACATTGTGTTTAGCTTTCTTTGTGAAAACAAGTTACATTCCAGACCTTATTGCCCACATAGCCATGCAACCAAACCCCATATGAATATTAAATGGTTACAAGTTTACTTAAATCTTTCTTCACATTTCCAAATAAAAAAAAAAGGAAATTATGTGGCATTAAAATAGATGTTGTTATAACTTTTTAGATTTATTGAGCATTCTTCAATTTCCCCCTGTTCTCTAATGTTAGACCCCAGGGCCGGGGACCTCAGCTCGGCGCGCCTTCGGAATTGACTGACATTTCGCGGGAGCCTGGACACGCTGTACTCTTGGCTGAACGGCGCGGCGATTCACAAAACTGCAATTACCACGATTAAATGGCAAATTGATGTGAATAACACTGCCAAACACAAGTTCGGAAATCGCGATTACTTTAATTTTGATTATATTGGAACATGCGGCAGTTCGAGAGTATTTTTGACTTAACAGAATGTATTTCATGCGCATTTTTTGTTTTCCATATGATTCAATATTTTCATTTTCATTTTAAAATTCCCGCTTTTTATTCAATGGAAATGACAATATTCCTGGCTTTAGCAAGATATCAAATAGCTTTCACTACCTACGGTGATTTTATGAATTACATGAATCGACACTTCTGTAATTTCTTTGTGTTATTTGATTTAATTTTTTTTTAAACTTTTCCTTACATTGAATTTTTGATGTTTTTTCTGGCGATTTTACGTTGAAAATATCGATCCCGATTAGTTGATATCTCGACCGTGCGATGACGTGCGTGTGTGCTACTAGTATAGCTTGTCTTTAACGACATGGAAAAGAGATCGGACTGCAATGGGACTATATAAAATGGTGATATACTACAGATTTGACGGGCGATACTGCTCACTGATAGCCTGTTTTATATGGTGTGACACATGCTTAAGCCCCGTTTATGTCCCGGTGGAGCCGGGAAAATTTTTTGTACCTCCCGGCTTAAGTCCCGCTATCATCAATGATTGTCCCCGCAGGGCGGTACAAGCTCTAACATACATCCCGTCCAAGTCCCGTCTACATCCCGGCTTGCGGGGCAATCTTTTTTGTACATCCCGGCTATGTCCCGGCATATTCCCCGCTATGTCCCCGACCCCCAGGGCCGGTATTGAACTTGACAAGTGCATTATAGCCACATTCAACAATCCAATCTATCGTAAAGCTGCCTTGACTATTGATTATCTATTGAGGCCGTAAATCATCTCAATCTTTCAAAGAAATTCAACCAGAGTAGTCCCTTTGTTGTCTATGGAATAACTATTGTCATTGATTTTTTTTAAAGAAATAATTATGTAGAGTGGTAGTATTCATTGAACAAATATAAGCAGGTGATGCAAGGAAAGAAGCTCGGCCCCACTCCATGTGGACAATTGAAAAGTACAGAACGGTCAGTACCATTGTGTTGACACATGAGAAATTTACTTCTTCTGCCCATCTGGAGCAGAGTGGATGAAGCTCAGGTAATTAATGATTCTCATTATTTGGTAAGTCTGTACATACTTGAAATTAAATTTGATAATAGTTTTCTACAGTATGGCATGTCAAACCAATAAACATACACATGCATTCCAAAGACAGACATTAAAACCGAAAGATTATAGACACATTCAAATTGGCCAAATAAGAACCATAAAGAACACGTAGAGCCAAGAATGGCTGCATTTACACCCACGTGTCCGACCTCAATTTCATCTGCTACATAGGAATTTAGTGAAACACTTGCAAAAACATGATCCCAAACTAGATCCCATTGCAGACATGTCTCATGACAAGAGTCAACAATTCGTACACTCAAATTAACAGCATTACAAATGATTTCTGTACCCTTGGACAGTGCGGCGGTGGCGGCGGGGGGGGGGGGGCTTTTCTTAGCCCTAGTTTTTCCTGCGAAAGAAAAAAATGGGGGAATTTTAAAACATTCAAAAAAGAAATTTTTGGGAAAAATAAGCGCTCAGAAAAAGAAGGTCATGGCGCTGCCATTGCCCTGGGATAGTAGGCATTCTTGACTATATTTTTTTTTGGGGGGAGCTGGATAAATAAAGGTGTCGGGTAATTTTTTTTCTATCTTATAGTTTTTTTTAGAGCAGGGGATATGTAAATTTTCAATATTGATTACATGTATATTGGCATATGGAACAATGAATCTGTGTTTTAAAACCGTTAATTTGAATTACTAACTAAACCAGTCTTTCAGTTTATTTTATTTGCATACAAGGATAAAATAATTATTGTGGGGCTGATGATACCGGCCCCATTATACCATTGTACCATAGGCATGTTAGTTTTGTTAATTGCCAAGTTGTCTTGCCAGTTAGGAGGTGGCCACGAAGTACAGTACGGTCAGTACCATTGTGTTGATAATGAGAACTTCTTTGGGTCATCCATGCCAATTGCAAACAATCAAGTACAACCCACACATCATGGATATGAATTTCTTTTTGGCATTGAAAGGATATTCAGAGAATAAATCCTGAACATTTGAGCTTTGTACTCTTTTTACGCTACAGACAATTTAAATTTGAGGGGATCACCTCAAAAACATGCGTTGTGAATGAAATTAATATTCAGAGCGGCCAAAAGTAAGAACTACACCCCTCAGATCCTTCAAAACTAATTGGCATTCTGATTAAACTGCTGCAAATATGTGATCAGACAAAATGCACCTTGCTCCAACTTTAAGTTACAGCCCTGGGTCAAAAATGGGACTCAAAAAAACACTCGGACCATAATTACTTTTTTTGGGGGGGGGGGCCACAAAGTCAAATTAAAAGTGGGAAGGATTACTGCGATGCCCAAATTTTTGTACGCAATTCTGATCAAATTTTAATACATGTTTCTATGCTATTTCGGTGTTGTCCACAACTTTTAGCGATTTGGGCGACTTGCCGAGCCCATATATCGCAATTTTGTGAAAATTATTTTGACAACCCTGTAGTATTTACATGGCAGTAAAATTACAACTGATAGTACCAGCAAAGTTTAATTTCTATTAAAAGTTATTAAGCCGGCACCCACATAATTGTGCAATTATTTAAAGGTCCAATGGCCCGATCGCTAAGGTAAGCCTCGTCCCCAGAATTGACCAGATTTACCGCGAAGTGGAAATATTGTGGTTATCAGAAGAAAGCTACTATTTTCTCATTTACCCTGTGAATGAAATCTTAGGGCCAAAGGATGTTTGGTTTTGAAGTAATGGAGTGAAAAATGTACCCCAAGTTGGTCGACCATATTAATTTTACACAGTACTCTATGGAGGCTTACGAAAATCACCGATTTGTGCTCTCACATGAAAACGCACTAGAAATACGGCGCGAAAACTTACAGGTGGGTTTTTGGGTGAAGGCCATCTATCAAGATGAAAACTTCATATCCTTAAATCGGGGCCATCCCCTTTAAATTCAAATGACCTGTCTAATAATGATATGTCTTGAATTCAAAAGATGCAACTAGTTAATTCACAGAGAGCAATTAAAATGAGACTTTCCTAAGTGGGGATATTTAATTTCCCAACGCACATTTTTATCCACGTAGCAAGGCAAAGGCCTTTACATATGCCTACTAAAGTGCAACAAGAGATTTGAGTGGCCCAATATTGTAAATAGAATTCATTAGAATTAGACACTCAATAGAATAAGCTTGTATTTTGCTACAGAGGGGCAATTTGATTTGCTCTATTTAAATATAAAAAACATAGGCTGAAGTTCGTTTTGCTATAGATACGACATTAGAAAAATTCGCATTTTGTACCAAAGAAACATTTCTAACCTTAATCCTTTCAGATGGGGATATTTTGTTTGAAAACTTTACAATTCAGTGCAAACATCAGTAATTTTGATATTTAGGGACAACTGAGTGAAATATCTTGTTGCCCTTTAAAATAAGCACGATAATTTATGTTAAATTCAAATGAATGTCTTAAAATATGTGGTCTTGGATTCAAAACATGCAAATAAGATAATTCCTTATTGGACAGATGCATTAAAATAATTGATTATTTTTAGTTTCAAACACAATCCTACATGCAGCTTGGCAGAGATAGATAACCATGGCTACACACGCCCTTAATTTTAAAATAAGCAGCTGGTCGTTAAAATTAATGTTTTTTTCCAAATTATCAATCTACGGTGTGCAAATTTAGACATTATAGATGTGAATTAGCATAACAGAGTGGTATGTATTTTGATCACTAACAATAACCCATACTTCAGTATGCATTTTTGGACTTCCAAATCAGACTTGATATTGTGCACGGCAAAAAAAAAAAAGTTTGTTTCCAGTAGCTGCATGCATTTTGATTTGGGAGCCAATTATTAATTGCACTTCAGATTCTCCTGAAAAATAAATGATTTTTTTTTTAAAGAGAAATTCCTCAAAAGTGAAAAAATTTCCTTAAAATATAAGGATCCCAAATTTAATGCGAATTTAAGCGGAAATTCATTTTTTCAATGCAAGAAGTTTATAGACTGATCCAATTTCCTGTTCTTTGATGGGAAATTGACTAGGTGATACAGAGATTTTTTTTATATATTAAAGCCACTATCAGCAATTTTTTTTTTCTTCAAATGAAAACAAATTGCACCCATTTTCATCTAAGTCCATTTTTACACTGTTGTATTGAAATTCTTATTAGTGGGCGAGGGCTTAGTAGTAAGCAAACACGCAATATCATTGGTTGTTTCCTACTGCTATATGAGGGGACGATATAGACAGTGCGTCGTCGCGGAAGTGTTTACGCGCGTGTTATAAGGTTATGCAGTGCACGAAGCTAGTACGGGTTGCGTTCATTTTTTACAGTGGGGGAATATTTTGCCCTTTTTAACTAATAGTATTGAAAGAAATGATTTTCGGTTGATTAAAACAACCAAAACTAAATAAGGAATCTAAATCGTAGTGGAGACCAAATATTGGACTGCACCCACTACAAATATGACACGAAAATACTAATTAAAGTTGGGATCTGGCTTTTCCTAGAAACCGTCCACAAAATGGGCATCCTCAAGACTGCTTTAAATGCTTTAGTAATAAGTGTTGGTATCTATGACCTAACACTAGCAATTAGAGACCAACATGGGCATTTTTAATTTGGAAAAAATAGTGCTTTCATATTCCTAGAGTCAGGACGGTCAGTGGGTAATGCATAGTGCAGCATTATTAAATCGCGATGCGTTTGATTCAAGCGCTGACGTAGCCGTCCGCATATAAAGGCGGTGCGGAAAAATACAACACAACAAACTGACTGAACGCTGCCGTCACGCCTCGAGGACGAGGAGTAAGCGGCTTTAATGCAGTCTTTATGTGCTAAAATGTGAATTATTTCAGTCGTGTACGGAAGCAAGCTGTTTCTGCGACATCGTGCGGTTAGAATTGTAGCAAGCCAACTTCCAAAATTATGCTTTTTGTTTTCATTTCAGTTTTTTTGTCACAAATGAATCTTCAAACGTTCTATGTAGAACAGAAAAAAAGCACATAATAAAAAAAATAAAAAAAATAAAAAAAATAAAAAGTTAATTTTAAAATTAAATGTCATCAATTTAATGACATCATAATGGGAATTTTGGTACCAATGGAAAGGAAAAAACTCTAAGCTTTTATACTATGTATGGTACAAATGCTATTGGATCGGATGTCAAAAAGGAAATCAAAAGGGGTGTGATGACCAACACCCTTTGGGTGTGGTGTTACAAAAAAAAATGGCAAAGATAACTCTGGTACCATTTCTAGTACTAAATCATGCTCTGCTTGATGTTGAATAAAAATACTGAATCAATCAAATTAATTTTAATCAAATGGAGTCTTGAATACTAATCATGATAAATAGCAAGATTTGGCACTGTGCATGTACATGAACTTATGCCACTTTGAGCTGAAATTATGCAATTGCAGATACCACAACTGCATAAATAAGGCAATTCATCCAGATAAGCCTATTAATTCATGACTTGGATAAGGAGCAGATAGACGGGATATGGAATGAAGTTGTGTAAATTTACAAAGTCGTTTACACGTAAAATTTGTCATTTTCAGAAAAAAAATAAAAAAATTAAAAATATTTTTTAGTTTCTTTAAATGCATTCTCTAATGCAACGTACCGCGGAGAGGGGGGTCAAAGCGGGTAATTGACCCCGGGCCAGGAGTCCTAGAGGGCCAAGGGTCCTATGGTGTCCGTCAAAAGTTTAGCCCTTGCTGTTGTGACAACCCACCCACCACCCACCCCCGGGGCGTCTCCCTACACAAAAATTCAAATTAAACAAAAAACACAAATTAAGTTGCATTGATCAATAATTTATACAGCTCCCACACTCCGCGCCACGTCATGGACATTTAGCAGTCACTGCAACCTCAAAATCCCCCCCCAGGGGGTTCGGGAAAACTAAGTTGGTAAAGGGGCCCGTAACTCCAATGTTACCCCGGGCCGCAATTTCGCTCGGTGGCCCGAATTGAAAATGTCCACTATTTTTATGGGGGATATTAATATGACCATCTACATGTTACGGCGGTCCGGAAAGGTGTAGTCTGTGTCACAGACTGCAAAAGATATTGTCACGGACGAGGTTGTGAAAATAGGCACTGTGTGCTTAAGAAAAGAAAAATGACTAAATATAAAAAAAGGCACAAAAAAGGCGTTTCAGATTAGTTTCAATGCAAAAATTCACTTTAGTTTCACTTTATTGATTTTGAGACGCAATTTGCCCATGCACAATCACTTATTTGTAAATTTCCTGTAAAAATAATAGTTGTACTTATTGCACAACAGTTCCATTTAAAAATACAATTAATCCTGCTGACCGAGATTTGGTTAAATCCACCAGCCAGGTCTGCAGATGCTGCCATCCCGCAGGACTGCTGGTGACGATTAAAACAACTTCCAGGCCAACGGAATAATATTTTTTAAATATTTAAACACCTAAACCATTGGCCAAATAAAATTTCACAGAAATAATACCACAAACACCAACTCATGTTGGCTAAACTATTCTCGAAATGAAATGCAACTCCTAGATCATTTTCACAGCACCAATTACGACATCAAGATTTCAGGACCGACTCCATTAGTTAATGCTAACTTAACCCTAAATGTATAATCTTAATGACCTTAAATGAAACTTAACGGGTGTACACATCATGCCAGCCCAATCCCACAACGCCTTCAAATTGCCACAAACGGATGGTGGATGCAAACCTGACATTCACGGCTAAATAGTCAATAACAAATCTTAAATTAGAATCTGTGCAAAAACTGCAAATATTGGGCGGGGCTTTATTTACCATGGAGGGCCCAGCCACCCAGATTGCATATTTTTAGTGCCAACATAAGTTATAAACAATGGCAATCATGGAGCGGGGCATTGATATACAGACGACGCCCAGCAATCATGATGCAAGAACAAACAAATACGAAAACGGTTAAATAGCACAAACATTGTTGCCGTAGGCTACATTTTGAAGGAAAAATTGACACTTTGCAAAGCTGCACCACTGACAAGGTGAAACTTCTGACTACGTACCTGTCTATGCGGACTGACAGACATAAAGGGACAATTGCATGCTACTCTCCAATGATGAAACACATTGCTGTCAGTAGGCCTACATTTTGAAGGCAAACAGTGCGGCATTTTTGCAAAAGCTACGCACTGACAAGTGAAACTTCTGCTACATCTGTCTACGCGACTAACAGACAAATATAGACAAGTGCGTGCTACGATCCAAATGATGCAAACAAAATTAAGACCCAGCTGCAAAATGCCCACATGCATCAAGACATGTTGTTGAAACAAACCCTGCATGGAGCACAAAATCCCAAGAGCAAAGTTTCAATTTAAACCACTTTAAATTTGAACCCTAGGCATTTGTATAAATATCGGTCACTTAAACTCCGGTCGGGTGTTATGCGCAATAACTAAATCAAATGGCGTCCTTTTCCTAACATTAACAAAAACATAAACCACAACGTGACATTCGAACTGCCACAGGCCTCGAAAGAAAGGTTACCGCGGAGGGAGCTCAGTGATATCTTTTAAGAACTCAGCAGCTAGAACTTTAGTCTAGGCCAATCGTACAGCCCAATAATATCAAAGACACTAACCCTCAACTGAAAGGTTGGCGTTCCTGCAAACTCCCAGGACGCGCTGCCACCGCCTATACTACAAGAAGCCTGAGCGCACAGCAACTTCTGTAGTATTAAAACATTTTTTTCAAGGCTTCCCATACACTGTGCAATGACCTTTTTAAGAGGGAATTTAAATGCGCGGATAAATTTATTAGCAAATGCCCAAAAACGTGGTCAAAATGCACGAGGCAATAATGTGAAACTAACCCCTGAAACATTTTACTTCAGAAAATAAAACAAAAATCCCATCCCATTACTAAAAAAATATGAAAAAACTGCAACCCCGAAAAAAACTATGCATTCCACTGGCCAAGTTGCCCAAAAACAAACATTTACACCCTAATGCATATGCGCATGTCACAGGCAAGTAAACTCACAAAACCAAAGTCATGACCTTGGTCTGGAGAAAACATGGTCAGACAGAGTTAATTTTAAGGATGGTGTGAAAAAAATACAAGTGAACCTGCGCATGAACTTTATAATCAGCCTCTGTTAGGCCTGGCAAATGATTTTAAGCAATGATTGTGACACCAACCGCAAGCACGTCGGTACTTGCCGAGACATTGTTTTTGACCAAACCCTAACCAAACTTGGACTTGTTATCAGCCTCCCTATAAATGGGTTCCTCGGGCCTGAATAGAGTGACCAAATGCCAAAAGCGTGGGTTATTACAAAAAAATTGAAACCCTAAATTTTGACAAACATGGGATAATTCAGCATTCTGCCACAACATCCCCCAACTTGCGTTCATTAGCCCAAGCAGCCGCATTCCACCGGGTTGTGGACAAGTCTTTCCAAAAAATAGCCAAAGGGCTAAAAAGGCCCACACAGCTTGGACACACACTCATGTTTGTCACTACCGTATGCCAAACATCCAAATATCAGTACCATTGTCGCACAATTATCAAAATACTTTGCAAAAGTCGCAGCAAAATGTCAAACAAACCTATTCAAAACTCAACAACCATATTTTAATCCTAAATTACTTAATGCTACCAAAGAAACTATATTAATTTGGAGTTGGGGTCAAAATAATGGAATGGCAAATTTTCAAGAAATTACATAAAATGAAACAAAAAATTAGCAACATAAATCATACAGATAACTTACATCCTTCCACTTACATGCATCACTCTAGTTTAAAATAAAAGTGTGAAAAAAATCCCCACTAATAGTCAATAAAAATTTGTCCACACATTTACATAAGAGCACAGCCTTCTCTTTCAGACTCCAGTCACACCACTACAGGGCCAGTGCCACATAACACACACAACACAAAAGAAACAAATACCAATAGATCCAATCACATAGAGAGAAAGGTTAAGGTTAGCGGATGCAGAGAGTAGAGGGAAGCTAACCCCAAAGAAAGCACAGATGCCCAAACAACAAGGAAGAAGCAGGCCAGGAGGAAAAGTTTTAGAGCAGTAAAAGAAGCTACAATAGCTAGAGTGACGGCGATCTCATTTTAAATATAATAAAATTTCAAAAAAATACCAAATTTGGACAAATTATCTAAATTGGTTACTGCGCGCGAGATTAAACGTTATCAGTCAGTCATAGGGAATGTGTGTAAATGAAACTAAATCTCCCCAAATATCTCCGGAAAAAAGGAGGGTTCTATGGAAGTTTTGGCCTCAGAGGGTCTGGTACTATGTTTGTTTATTATTTCTAGTAATTGGGTCTGAAACTATGAACATAGTGAGAAAATTGAACGTTTTTGGCGGGTGGTACTTCGGTACTCGCAGAAACGAAAAAGTAACATGCAAATCTCTACGGGGGCGAATCCATTTTTCCCAATGTCTTTCCGATT
Source organism: Ophioderma brevispina (assembly GCA_023653785.1). Classification (NCBI taxonomy): domain Eukaryota; kingdom Metazoa; phylum Echinodermata; class Ophiuroidea; order Amphilepidida; family Ophiodermatidae; genus Ophioderma; species Ophioderma brevispina. The sequence continues at coordinate 23,778 of JAMKCH010023679.1, forward strand.
TTTCCAGTTTTGAGGATTTTCAAACACTACACCAACTTTTTTTTTTCAATTGTAGAAAAAGGATATGACATTACTACGGACTGCCGTACTACAGTGTATGTCATGAGCGTATTACATTAGAGGGTCATAGTTTGTTTCCGATCACATCGAAACAACTGGCTAGAATTATGACTTATTAATGCTTATCCCCATTTTGAAGAAAAAGGAAAATGTGTGAAAACAAGGGGGTTATTTCACATTAAGTGTACCCTTGTCAAAAAGGATTTCACCCTATTTTTCAGTATTCGCATCCACTTCATTTGTATTGGTGTTTTGTGTTGATGGACCCTATCAAGACCAAGCTACAATGCATTTTCAGAAACATGTCCAAAATCGTTTCGGTGAACTTTGAACATTTGTTGTGCATTTTAACAGGAATTTGGATCTCATTCCACATTTTTTAATACCCAATTCATTAATATCGCTAGTGAAATTTAAATTGATTATGTTGCATATGTTATTCTCGAAAAAGTCATGACAGTGTTACAACCATTATGAAACTATTTGACAAAATTGACCGATAATGTGAAAGTTATGAGCATTCTTGTAAGAGGTATTTTTCCGTGAAATAAAAAGTCGGTGTCCTCTCCAGAACATGAGGGTCCCCAAGCGTAAAAATAAATGAAAGTATATCCCAAAACTCAGTGTATTTAATCTTAAGAATGGGCATGAAGTGACATTTGATAAATCATTGAAAATATTGAATTGGATATATTTTATTGCTTTGCCATTCCGATGTCTTCATTTTCCGTAAAAGTGATTCTCTCCAGAACAGATGATTTTTTAAGTTATTGAAGTATTTAGGATTTTGATATTTATGTTATGGCATGGAAATAATGGGATGCTTCAATTAAACATACAGAGGTATGATTTAACCACTAAATCATTATGGATGGCCAGTATCGCACACTAATGCTCTGTAAATAAGACTGTCCGCTCCGTATAAATTAGTTATTTTTTAACAATGTATAGAAACATGTTATTTAAAATAAAAGTTATTCATGTATGTATGAAAATTAGATCTGAAGTGGCATAGAATATTACAGTCCATAATCACCATTTCAGTACTATGAATCTGTTCTGGAATGTTTTCGTTAAAATATGGAGAAGTAGGAAAAACAAAGACCTTCAAACAGACTGCGCAATTATTCTGACATATTGTTTTGAATACTGAAAAGTGATGTCGATACTGTTAGTATATGTAATTAACAAAAATTCATAAACCAGACAATTATTTACTACCCTGGTAAAACACGTACCGTATGCTTTTGTATTGTTGGAGAGGAAATTAAATTTAAACATACAGTTGCCTTTGCAATTGAGTCACTTGAAAGGTAAGATAATTTGTTCATTCTGAACATCAAATAGTCACTAGATTAAGGAGGCCAATCAAAAAGTGGATTAAGGGTTGTGTTTAATCCTCATCTGACCCACCTTTTTTTCTGACATGGTGTCTGGAACTTAGAGAAATTAAAAATATATATTTGTTCTTGTTTATGATAATTTATATTGAAAATAAAGAGAGAACTGACAAGTGTAAAAATATTGATTGCCACACAAACTAGGGATTTCAACATTAAATTTTAAATGTTAAACACACTGCTCCTCTCCAGAAACATGTAAATGAGTCACCCCTTGAGAGTTCACATTAATTTTGAGATACTAAGACCAATTTCTTACTAATAATTATTAGGTAAACAACAACAGTATTGTGCTCAGTGAAAGACTGGTTCACAAACGTGTTTGTTTGCATTTTCAGGTCATACAGTTTAGTTTTCCTTATAAAATTGGAACTCTGGGCACTTTAATGCAAATTATTTACCACCAGCCTATGCCAGTTGATCCTGCCTGTAACATTGCCTTAAACAGTCTGACCTGTAAGAAGGAAATATATCAATGCTAAATGATATTACTAACATGTATTGAGTTGTCATATCTGGTAGATTTGGTGTTAAACTATTGTCCTCTCAATAACTTTTACATGAATGAAGTCCATGAATACCTCACAGTTAAAAAGTTCTTGCAATACATTACCATCATACCAGTCAGACACAACAAAAACAAAACAATAAAGACTTATATAAAACACTGTATATTGAATTTTACGTCAGGTAAAAAAGAAGAATTGACGTTCTTTGGATGCTACTGAATCCAATTTTACCGCTCCATATCTTGGAACTTATACAAATATAGCCCATCATACATTCATCTATGGTGAAATATGGCCAGCCTGGAGATCAAATGAGTTATTTGACATTTGATTGACCCTTAACACAGAACATTTTGAAAAACAACGTAACAGTTGGCAGGTTATTGACAGTTGATGGGGGTTGTGTTTATGTTAAACAAATGTCCCCTCCAGATTCCTATTTTATCCATGATTTCATGAAAGATTTATTTAGGCTAACATGATGCCACGGTCTGTAGTTTTAGATAGAATTGGCATATACCCCAGGTTTTCAGAATCGTAATTTTTTCCTCAAACAACAACTTTATTTTTCTACACCTGTGAGAACTGACAGGGCACGCTTAAGGTGAAATGACCGTAAGGGGTGCCCCAATGAAAATCCAAAAAATGGCCGGGCCTAAACTTGCCAAAAAAAATCAGTATTTTTTACCATAAATTGATAATCACCTTAATTTTTGTGGCAATACCCATTGTTGGCCTTGCCAAAGAATCTTATATGCAACTTTATCTTACCAACAACATTTTTTCTCGATATTACCATTTTCGCGTTAAAACTGAGACTCGAGGACGCTTTCCCAAAAGTACCATCGTATCAAAGTTTTAAATTTAACGGGAGTGGGGCATGTCAGAATTGATTTGAGAGGGTGAAGCTGTGTAATTGTAGAACACTTTCCATTTCTGTGGCCTCAATTAAATTTGATGAAAACACTCCCATTGGAATATGGGTCAACAAATTTTCTTAATATGTGTTGGCGTTCATGTCTGCAGGAAACCCACAGAGGAATCAATTACCACCGCCCAACCATATCAGGAATGATCCTTGCCAACGAGAGACCACATCGACAGATAAGGAAGTGCTATATTTGTGGAGAACAGGTTACAAAGTAGAAGCAACCTCAGTCTGATGATAAAAATCGAAGTCCTCACCATGAGCTTAGTTCTGTCATATTTACATCTGTCTACAAACCAGGCTTTCGAATTCCCGGGGCACACATGCACAGGTGCGTGTAACTTTCTCTCTGTGCATGTAATTTTGGATTCTGCATGCACATGTGCATTGTAAATTTAAAATTTTGGCATCCAACAATAAAATATGCAATTTTAGCTTATTTCATTGAAAGCCATTTGAATGCTGGAAAGGATTAAAATTGAGCCAACTGTTCTACAAGAGTCTGATATGAACGGTAGTAGTAGTACCGGTGGTAACATCATCCTTGTTTACAATTAGGGCATGTGATGTAACTTTACATTGGCATGTAAAATTTTTGCAGGACATGCACCGGTGCATGTAAATTTAACATTGTAATTCGAAGCCTGCTACAAACCTCCATCAGTAGACTTCGAGCACCTCAGCTCAACCCTGGGAATTCCAACCAAACATCACTTCTTCATTGGCGACATCAACAGCCATAGTACCCAATGGGGCTACAATGAAACTAACAAAGACGACAAAAGCTGTCGAAGAAGAATGGCTAGACAGTTCAAAATATACGTCTCCTTCCCGACTCTAAGCTGCCGACATCATTTTCATAAGTGCCCGCTGGAAGAGACGTTATAACCCTGATCTAGCGATTGTTAGCAAACACATCTCTAACCTTGTTAGCCAAGATTTGTTCTGGATCCTGTCCCAACATCGACCAATCGGTATCCACAGTTCAAAGCTGCAGTAAGACCAAACAAAGTGCCTTTAAGCGGCGCTTTAACACAAGGAGAAAGCAGACTGGAAAGGATTCACTGATGACCGGGATCAGAACGTGAAGAGGATGCTCCAAAACCCCATAACTATGACAAAATTTGCCCATAGTGAACAAGACTGCACGGATGATTCATACCAAGAGGCTGTAGGACGGATATGTCCAGGCCTTTAGCCAAGAATGTTTTTTTTTTTTTTTGATACAGAATATCAAGAGTATCTCACCAGTTTGAAAGCGATCCTTTTTAGGCTGAAAAAACTGCTAAAGGTGAAGAAGTTTCGGAGAGGATCTGCCCAGGAAAAGATCAAAAAACCTGGCACACTTATGAATCCACCGATATGACCCCTAAACAGCAGAAGCATGTCTACCATCCGAAAGCTCTGAGGGGATCCAACAGAACCTCCACAGCAGCCAAAAGGGTACACCCAACAAATGTTGCCCACCAACTGTTTTTGAAATGGCAAGTGCAGCAAGAAACCCAAGAAGATCAAAACTAGACCATAAGACGTATAGTGGTGACCCTGGTTCACTCGCCCCCAACATGGACGAATGAATACGGTATTGCTAAACTTCAACAGGAAAAGCAGTAGGCCCTTGACAACATCTTAATGAGAAACTAAAAAAATTTGCCCAGTAGCAAGGAAGGAATGGCTTCGTGAGCTCTACAATTGCTGCCTTATTCCCCACAGGTTCCCAAAGATCTGGAGGAAAGCACATGTTATGGCAAGCCTAAAGCATGGGAAAGATCATCCAATCCCAAGAGTACAGGCCTATATCACTCCTTAGCCATACTACAAGCTCCTTTGAACACTCCTCGCTGCCAATGGATCACACCTGTGATAGACGAAAACCTCATACCAGAACAAGCAGGCAGGTTTCCGGCGGCCAAATCAACAAACAAGCAAGTACTCACTAACTCTCAACACTTGAGGATGGTTCGAGAAGGGTATGGTAACCGGAGCTGTGATCGTCGACCTATCAACAGCATACGACACTGTTAATCAAGATGCCTACTCCATAAGACCCTGGAAATTACCAAGGACCATCCACTTGACGGAGCGTATCCGTGGATTACTGGATTAACAGGAGTTCTTTGTTCAAGCTAGGAGCGGAAGAAGAGCCGCATGGCGTAGGCTCAAGAATGGTCTACCACAAGGCAGTGTGCTTGCACCTCACCTGTGAAACATATATGCCAAAGACCAACCTAGGAGTGCGGAAAACCGGTCGTTTATTATGCGCGATCTTGGAAATTAGCGCACAAGATCCGACTTCACAGTGGTTGTTGAAGAGACGGGACTCTCCAAAGCTTTGATGAACTCACTCATTATTATGAGGAAAATCACTACGTGCAAATCCATCTAAGACACAGTGTGTGCTTCCATCTACGAAAACCGTGAGCCAAGCGTCAGCTTAAAGTTACCTGGTCTGGAAATCCCCTGGAGCACGTGATAACCCTGTCTACCGAGGAGTACCTTGGACGCACTCTCTCTTATAAGACAATTGAGAGACGAAGAGTAAAGTATGTTCACGCAATAATAACATCTTGAACAAACTCACATGGCACCAGTTAGGGGTTGCTCGCCCATACCATAAGATCCGACGGCACTTGCCCTGTGGTACTCATGTGCCGGAGTATGCCTGCCCTGTATGGGAAAGATCAACCCATGCCAAGAACTTGATCCAGAGTTAAATGCCTCATGCCGGCTTTATCAAGGATGACCTCCGTCCAACACCAACGGAAAAACTGTACAACCTAGCAGGAATTGCTCCACCAGAATCCGTCGTAGGTTAGCGAGCATGCAAGAGCGTAGCTGCCAAGTATCCCATGTGAAGCCTCTATGTCTGGAAAGATACCTGCTGCCAACCGGCTTAAAATCTAGAGAGAGTTCTTAAGCAAAGTCCACCTCTTGAAACAGTCTATAAGGAGGTAAACAGAGTCGCCTTGTGGAAAGAAAGACTTGCTAACTAAGTAACATCTATCGGTATTGACCTGTGAGATCTCCCACCGAGTGGAACTCCTCAGGGCCTTGAATGGCGATTGGCCTCACGTAGACTTGAGGAACCAGAACTGGGACGATCTAAGTTTCCTTGCAGAAGGGGGCATCTGGATAGCAGTCGGCTACGACCTGTGGTTGTGGAACAGCAATGGAACACCTCTTGGTCTGCCCCACTGCTGGGAAGCAACAATGCACAAAAAAGGGGACTTGCGGAATTCAGTGAAGCAGCCAGACTGGTACCCATCTGGGTGGATCATATTTTGAGAACCACCCATCCCTGTGTTTGGACACGATAAGAGGAATGGAGGGGAGTTTTTTAGACACTAACTAGAATTTGAGCGTCGCGGCTTTCGCGCCGTATATTCAAAGAATATAAGATGTTGGCCGCTCCCCCATGACCTTTGGACCCTTGGCATATGACCGTTGACCTCATCAACATATGCAGGGAAGCACGTGGTGCACCGATTGATACAAGGTTTGGTTCCAATTGAACTTCAAATTTCAATTGAGGCAATTTCACATTTTTAGCATATTTTCAAGTTGACAACATGACCTTTGACCTTGGGCATATGACCTTTGACCTCATCAAATGTGAGGGATCCCGTTGTGCACCTATGACACACGGTTAGTTTCAAAGTGAAATTCAACTTTTCAATGGAGGTTAAATTAAAAAAAAAATAAACATTTTAGTGACCACACACACACATCCACAACCTACACAAATCCCCACCACAGACACACGCACAACGGATATTGCTAAGTGGTCTCAGCTAAAGCTTGGGGCACACAAAAAGCTTTACAGTTAAAAACCACCAAACACCATGGAAGTCAAATTTTAAGAGTGTTCAGAATAAAATTAGTTTCAACTTTTTGAATGTTTTAAAACCACCCATTTTCAATTAATGCACATTTTTGGCCTACAAAGAATCATTCTAATTTCAGCAACTTCTATGATCTTACCACAACATCTTTTTCTCAATAGAGAGAGAGAGAATTAAAAAAAGAAAAAAATAAAAAGTTTTTTTTCCCAAAAAGTATTTTATTGGGGAAAGTGCCCTCAGAGCTCAATTTTAAGCATATTCCTGAATTTTCAAGAAAACCAAAAGACTCCTGGTGAATGTAATGTACAAGCATGTTCCTAATACCACAATGAAGGCAAATGAACAAAAAATAATTGAGTAAATGGTCACAAAATCAATTTTGACAATTGGCGGCCATTTTGGATTTTTTTTCTAAGGGGCACCTGGTTTCGTGCTTTTTTTTTTCAATTTTTTCTCAAAAGTTGGGGATAGGGCGATTACAGTCATCAAATGAGCCTGTGTTCGAAGTGATCTGAACACAGCCTAAGTTATACTTTCAATTATCTTGCTTTGCTTTACACTATTTGATTGATTTGATCTCTGTGAATTTGAGTATGCATATATGATATTCCTCCAAATACGTACGGTACCCATCACAATTTCAGGGTAAGAAAAAAAATATACCTTTTTCCATATTTTGCTGTTTTGACAACTAATCAATGTATGCGCGTACATCGCCTGTTTAAGAAAGGGACCCTTTTTACGTCTTATATATCCCCTTTTCAATTATAAGTGCCCCAGGAAAGTACTCTTAAATAAATTAAGAATTTTGTCCATATGAACCATTGGCCTACATGTAGAAATCTTACCGAAGTACATGTATCCATGTGGAAATATGATCTACTCTGGAAGAAATGTATTCATAATATGGGACACATATTTGGGTACAGATGTGCGTTCGCCTCAGGGAAAACTCGCGCCTCTTGGTTAAAAGTGACAACAATTCTGACCCATTTTATCTCGTTGGTTCGGAAAAATTTCGACCCAGTTCTCTATTTGGCTTTAAAATTCGCACCATTTCAGAGTAATCGGCATGTTTTGATGACGGTGGACCCCTAAGTTGAAAAAAATGCACTTTATTCAATCTAAATTTTCAATACTTTGATCAATATTGACAAGTGCAAATTGAAAGCAATTGCATGCCGGATTCTGTCTCCTACTGTTTTTTTCTTTGTAATCAAATACAGGCAAATGACAGCTGGAAAGGGTAAAACAAAAAGGAATTACAACAAAAGCTTACAAAAAAAGACCCCACACCGCATGCAGAAAAGGTCTGAAACAAAAGCTGAAGTGCACGCCGCGCATGACGCGAGCAAATCATTCAAATTCAACACTAGGGCCAGGTGGGTAGTGAAAAACAAACATTTTTAAACAAAAACCTCAACAATGGACCATGTTCAGGCATTAGAACAGTCAATAGTCAACACTGTATAGCCTGGTCCACAATACATGACTGAGAAAATAAAATTTTAACTTCCGAATGAATAAAACTTGATGCAATGTGGAGTGAATAAATTACTTCGGCCTATCATCATTCTCAGACCTTGATCAGAATCACTCGGATCAGTCTACTGCCAGTACTGGGACAGGTTGATGGACAGCAAATTACAAACAGAATGACCGAAATCACCCGACAACAATCTGGTAATGGCGAATTGCGCAAACGTTGGGGAAAGGGTACCAAAATAGAAATGACAGAAACAGTACGAGGTCGTGTGCGCAACAACAACGGAGGGTCAACCAAGGAGGATTAAAATAAGGAGATGACACTGAATGAACACTATGCAAAAAGACGGTGTGGTCTCTGGACCTTGATTTACAGGGGGCGCTATCACGACGACACGGGTTAGTTTTTAAGGGGTTGGGACTAGTTCGCAATGCAAAACCTAAATATACGAGCACATCAGAGCCTTATTTAATCGGAATGACGTTTTCGGTATGGACGCTCTATTTGGTTTGCAGATGAGTGTACTCAAAAACGTTGTGCAGCAAATTTACTGGAATTTTCACAATACAACTCAGATAAAATTACGCACCCAAGTTGTTGCTAACGCCATTATAATTACAAATCTTCAACAGTGATTTGCAAAAAAGGCTTAGAAATAAACAAAATATACATCTACACTTTGCTTGCACATGTGGTAATGGCGCTATGTATTGCCGCGTCGTCACTGTGGTGGGAAACATACAATTATATGTGGAAGGATTACCCCTGAATTTTGTATCTCAGAATCATAATCATTATGAATTTTAGCATCTTATTATGATACACAAGACCTTCTGAGTAAGTGTGTGCCAGTTTTACGAGCGAGGATTATTATTAAACAATTTTTATTAGCTCCGAAAAAACGGCGGAAGATTGCGAAACCTTTTTGCTTCGGGAGCCTATTCATTGTACACGCATTGCACTGCTACACGTTTGATTGTATACGAAGTGTTCTACCGTGATGCGAGTACGCCAAATTAAAACGTTCATTCACGGTAGGTAGAATGTTCCTGTTTAATAGGTTGGGCACATCACTAAAAGTCCAGGTACAACTCGGTGATAAAAAAAAAATATGATGAGTGCAGGTAGAACCTGAGATGCGAGCGCTCAGATTTCACTTTTTCTGTCTTTTGCCATAGAAAATGCACGCACGAATTCCCTAAATCTACACGTTAAAAAGTCCCAAATTCCCAAATCCAGCAGCTCGTGTACGGCCCCCCCTAGTTTAAGTAGTTCTTCGACTTCCTAGCGAATAGTATGACAGCTTTGGTATAAAAGAATTCATGGTCATTGTCTCATACCCGAGGCAATGTCCCATTACTCCAGGACAAAGTCCCATACATCCAGGACAATGTCACATATCCCCGGACAAGTGTCCCATATCCGGACAATGTCCCTACCCCTAGGACAATGTCCCCATACCTCCAGGACAAGGTCCCATACCTCAGGGCAAAGTCCATATCCCGGGGACAATGCCCCATACCTCCAGGGGGGACAATGTCCCAACCTCCAGGACAATGTCCCATATTCAAGGACAACGTCCCATACCCCAGGACAATTCCCACGACCTCCAAGACAATGTCCCATACCTCCGGGACCATGTCCCTATCCCCAGGACAATGTTTTATATCCCCAAGAACCAATGTCCCATATCCCCACGACATGTCCCATACCCCCCAGCCAAGCATGCCCTTCTGGGACCCACATGGTTTTTAAACATGGGCAAGGTGGGCTTAATGTGGGCTTGGCTTCAAGTGGGCAACCTAGGGTGGATCCATGTGGGCTTAAAGTGTGTATATTTGGCTTGGGTTACAGTGGGGCAACCCCAAATGGTCCATTGTGGGTTATTCAAGGGTCTGTGGTGGGATCTAGGACATAGGGTTTTCGAGGTTTTTTACTATGGGCTCCCATGTGGGTTGAGGTGGCATCTTGGCATGGGCTACAGGTGTGCTTCCACAGGGCTCACCCATATAGGCGTGGTCTCGATGACCTGGTATTTTTTTCTGCTGTCAAATGCACATTTTGATCATAATGTATATTTTCAGTATTTTTTTTTAATAAATAATTCAAAAAAACAAAAAAACCGAAAATTTTATATATTTACTTTTCATCACTTACCAGTTTTATACACCTTTTAAGAGAAAGGATGGTGTACGAAGGTAACATTTTGAAACCACCATAGAACATAACAATCATGTTAAAAATAAACCTTCATAAAATTAAACGTAACAATTCTTGTTTCATTGCACTTCAGCAATTATTCCCATCTTTTGGGGTATGGTTTAGCTGATGAAACAAACAAACCATACATTGTGTGTTTTCACACCGCCAATTGTGGGCCACTTATGTCCGCACATGCAAGAGGGTGGCAATAAAATCAATTTTGAATTTGCCTCATCTTGGGCCATTAAAGCCCCTATGGGCCCCACCTTGAACTTAATGGGTACAGTTCCTCGGTAGGCCATAACACCCAAACATGATAACATAAATAGTGAACACACATGTCCCCGTGTAAACACTCACCCACCTGCACAACTGGGCAACCCACATGGGGCCAATCGAGGCCATGGAAAAACAAACCCAAGTAGGCCCCACATTGGGGCCATGAACATCAATTTTGTTGCCCATGTGGGGCCCTCATTACGTGCCCACCCTAAAACCGATTTTACCCACATGGGGCCCAACTGGAATGTTGGCTGGGCCAGGACAATGACCCATCACCAGGACAATGTTCCAATACCCCCAGGACAAGGTCCCATACCCCAGGACAATTTCCATACCCCAGACAATGGCCCATTACCCAGGACAACGTCCCATACCCCAGGACAAGTTCCCATACTCCAGGAGAATATCCCATACCCCAGGACAATGTCCCATTACTCAGGAGAATATCACCATACCACAGAACAATGTCCAATCCTCCAGGACAATGCCCATACCTCCAGGACAATTGTCCCATACCTCCAGGACGATGTCCATACCTACAGGGACATTGTACCATACCTCCAGGATAAGGTCCCATTATCCCAGGGACATTGTCCCATACCCCAGGACAATGTCCCATACCTCAGGAACAATTGTCCATACTTCAGGGACGACTGTACATATCCCCCCCAGGACAATGTCCCAGTATCCACAGAACCAATGTCCTACCCCAGGACAATGTCCCATAAACAGGACAATGTCCCATCCCCAGGACAATTTCTATACCCCCAGGGCCAATGTCCCATAACCTCCAGAACAATGTCCCATACCCCAGGACAATGTCCATACTCCAGGACAATGCCAATAACCACAGGACAATGTCCCCGACCCCAGAACAATGTCCCATACCCCCAGGACCAGGTCCCATACCCAGGTACAATGGGTCACATATCCCAGGGACAAGCCCATACCAGGACAATGTCTTGTACCCCAGGACAATCTCCTAACCCAGGACAACTGTATGTGTATATCTAATCAGTTCGAGAATCGATAACTCGCATCCATACAAGTTCAGCCCTGTGTGACCTTACAGATCTCCAGATATTGTGTTCACAAAAAAAGTGTCAATGAAAATCAAGAAAATAGGTCAAATATGCTAATTATTTTGCAAAATACGGTACTTAGAATGCATCATATGTTGTTAATCGAATCAGTTGTGAGAATGCCCAAATCCAGAAGATTCGTGTCCGGCCCCCCCCCCTGGTTTAAGTAGTGGATTTTTATTCTTTCTACTTTGAGGACAGCATGTCATCAAAAAAAGTGTGGTGCCCGTCGTAATCCTCGCTTTTACGTGTTATTTAAACCAATGACAAATCTAAAATAGGATTTCTTGACGACCCATCCCCTGAAGAAAGAAATTACGAATTGAAAGGGGCGACATGCATTAGGAATTTATTATTATTTTATTTTAAAATATTTATTTATCGTATTTAATTATTCACAAGCATGGATTTTTAAAATATCAGCACAACATTATCATAGGTTTAATGTTAGCAAAAGTACATAAAAAACTTATAAATTTGCCGAGAACACACCAAAATATCAACAGAATGGAGAATTAAAAACAAAATTATTGTTGAATATCGGACTACAAATGAAAACTTCAATTCAATATTACAATGGCGAACAGGGGGGGGGGGGGGGGGGGGGTATGGGGTAGGACAGCCAACACCCGTAACAGCCACGGCAAATTCAAAAGGCTCAGCTTCCGGGTGCTGTCGTTTCAAAGACTCAGGCCGCAAAGACTTAACAGTAGGAGGGCGCTCTTACGCAATCGAAAGGTTACACAAGACTGACGAAAGGGACTAGGCCTGGTCACGAATATTGAAAATTAAATGCCGTTATGGAATTACACTATTGTTGCAGCGGGGTAATCCACTAAACCCCGACGGATTTTGATACCATAATTTTTTCTAAATTTATCATATAGTACTAAGAATCTTTGAACAAAGGTTTAAGAGATGATTTTTTTAATGTACTGGGGAACGAGACTTGCCATAGTAAAATGCACGTAGCAGTTCCACAAATTACCGTTTGGAAATCCCCAATGCCCAAATCGAGCCGATCGCCTGTCCGACCCCCCCCCGATGGCGAATTCCTGTTAGTTTTTTGTTCCCGTCGATTAATAACTAAGTAGGAGTAGTTTAATTGGTAAGAACGAAAGGGGGATCAAATGAGGGTCGGTATTTTTTAAACCTGTCACGATACTAGATTTCAATAGCTGTCAATATGTAATACGCGTTTGGTCTATAAGAGCTTCGCTTCAAGCGCTTCGCTTAATAGCGAGAATCTTGTAAACTATGTGGACTTAAAAATGTAAAATTGGTGGTCTATGAAAGCTAGTGGAATTTCTGAATTGCTATAACTAGGATATGGTTCGGATTAAGTTATTTTTACAAAAACAAATAGTAGAGGACTACACTTTCCATTGTAATTTCATCGACGAGCCCGAATTTGTATACTGCAATGGCTGTCGGAAAATAATATAACCTGATTCATAAAGATAGATTACATAGAATCCAAAAACATTAAATGGCTAAATTTTGATACTAAACATACAATTTGCCCTGGAAATAACTGAATATGCCATTTGAAACATACAATAATAACATTGGAAACATCCAGTGTAAAACCCCTTAAACTACGATGGACCTTGGTTCAATTGATGGCGCTATATTTAGCCGAGTCATGCAATGCAAAGTTCGTTCCTGTCATGGTTACAAACGGTGAACACGTAACTCTATACCATGAGGTTACTAAATACAGAGGGACCATAAATTTCGTTGGTATGCACGAACTTCTTCGTATCTTTGGCCATAGCCCATATTGTGGGGTAGGAGCAAAAGACGACAGGCGCTACGGTCAACACTGGGCAACTCTGCCGTAGCGGGTGGTGTATACCAAAATATACTGTGTTTGTCGACATCCGTGTTCACATGCTTGTGTACAATTTTCTGGCGTTTCCGTGGCCACAGTTCTCGAACTGCTTAGATTTTGGTCGTAAATAATGCTTTAGTATCTATGGGGATGGGTTTTGGGGAGGGGGTGGTGTTGGGCGGGGTGGGTTTTGGGAGGGGTGGGTTGTTGCAGGTGTTGTGGGGGTGTTTGGGGGATGGGTGGGTGGTTGCATGGTGTTGGGGAGGGGTTGTGGGGCGTTTGGGGAGGGGTGGGGTGTTTGCGGGGTTTTTGGGGAGGGGATGGGGTGTTGGCGGGTGTTTGGGGTGTGTTGTTGTGGGTGTTGGGGAGGGGTTGGGTGTTGCAGGATTTGGGTTATGTGTGGGTGTTTTGGGGGGTGTTGGGGAGGGGGATATCTGCAATCTTCCACTGTATCTGCTTCACAACCTTTTTGGGGAACACCCTGTATTCATAAAGTTGCAATCTGGTCTGCTACTCTCTGTCTTACACTCAGCTATGCGCGAAAGCCGGCTGAGAACTCGTGTTCGAGAAGCCGCCTTGTTTAAAATTAGGTGCTATCAATATCCATTTTTAACACACCTCGTAATGATGAGCTAAATCTAAAGTTTGTATACATCTGTGGGGATATTAAGATGCAGTTTTAGGTAACATATCATACCTAAGTGTAATTTTTTAGGGCCTACTTAATTTGTTCCATGGTTTGAAATTCTGCCATGAAATATACAATATCATGCTTAGTCAACCCTGTTTTCCACACTTGTTGCCCCATTTTTATCATTTATGCTGCGGCCTGGAACCTGTCCCCTTGGAAGGACCGGGCTGGCTGGCTATACGCCTGGTGTTTTGTGACACTTAAAAGCTTCATAAACAGACAATATTTATTCACAAATAGCTGCCTTATGCTTTATTCCCTATTCAGGTGTATTGTGGGGCTAAATCACGATATTTCATGGCTTGCATCTTTGGGGATTAAAGGGGGATGGCCTGATTTAAGTATATAAAGTTTTGATAGAATCTTGATATAATGGACTTCATTCCATAAACCCCATCTATAAAGTGACTTCAGCGAATTGAATCTTTGAAGAACGACCCATCTTCACCCTTGTTTAGAAAATATGCTCAATGTTTACAAACATGTTCAATATCTACAGTTTGTGATTACATATGGTTTTATATTAAGAAGGATATCTTTAAAGAACGACCCATCTTCATCCTTATTGGTTAAAGTTTGCGTTGAAGAATGACTCCACTTTCAGAAAACAAGTTAGAGGTGCATTTCATGATCTGGGCCATTCTTCGGTCACGTTTGTGACTCAAAATCGGGAAATTTTGATTTTCAACCCAATGCTGTTTTGCTAATATAACCAATCTGTTATTACTTTTTGTAAAATGAAAAACCTTTAGACCAAACCTAACTATAATGTTTCCACTTTCGCCAGATTGATTATTTTGTCATGCGGGGCAAATAAAGTTCGGTCACGTTTGTGACCTCAGACAAAAAGGGGTTTTTAGAATTCAAACTTCAACTGTAAAATTCTGTGAATATGTAAGTACTCACATTCTTATATTTATTTCAGAAAGACATTGGTATGTTGTCATTACAAGAATGTTGGTAATTAAAAGAAACAAGCAAACTTTACTTGGTAATTAACAAATTTATATCACTAAGTACGGTAACGTGTGTGACATTGGTGGTTACGTGTGTGACATCTCCATTGACTTTCAACACAAAATTCATGACCATTGTTAATGTGCACCAAAAATGAAGTTTTAATAAAATTTTGTGTATTTCCATATTTTCAACTATTTCAAACGCTTTTATTACAATGCCATCAGTAATAACTTGCAAAGAGCAACGCTACTCCTAGTATGCAGATTTCCTGTGTTGAAATAGTGCAAGTCTGCTAAATTTGGCAACTTCACCCCAAACTTTCAAAAGACGCATGGAAATCAAGTTTAAACCAGTCTTTATTAAAATTAATTGTTGTTTCCTTGTTTAAACTGATCATATTCACATTTTAACTGATAATAGAAGTTAACACTGCTATCTTCTTCAATATGACAAGAAATTTATGTCCTTCAAATACTAAAATGGTGAGTGCAGGTGTGAAAGCAGATATAGTCCGGCGGGAGCCACAGTCCGGGGCTCCGTAGACGATAACGGAATAACGCATGAAACTAATGTTGCGTGAAGAGTCAACTGAATCGATTGCCCTATTGTTCACCATTGTTCCCGGACTATGAGTACGCCGGACTATAATTACTTCTACACCGGTCACGTGTGTGACAGTAATTAGCACATCAATAACTTTTGAAAGAGGAAAGATCTAAACCATTTATTTTGTATAGTGGAAGGTACATATAAACTGGCTTTTGACATGAAATATGAACATTACTGAGACAGTGGTTTTCTATTAATAAAAACTTCTTTGTATTTTTGGTCACGTGTGTGACATACCAAAGTCAGTTAAAATTCTCTTTTAATTACCTATTTCCTATAAATTTGTATTTTTTTCAACATGATTTTGAAGATTGAAGTACATGCAATACTTTAGGCAGTATTTCAAACAAAAATGTAAAGCTATTTAATATAAAACTAAAGAAGCAAAATGGTGTAATAATCTCACTTTTTTATCCCAAAATATTGAAGACGTACATTTATGCAATTGAGGGTGTTTGAGTTGAACATATTGTTTGAAAATATCATGCAGGAAACTTGGAAGGATGGTTAACGTAATAATGCAAAGAAATTTGCAATACCATTAACTTCATTTTTCATCAAAAAGGTTTACTTTTTTGAAGAATGGCCCATCTCATATTACTTTGACCCTTGTAAATATTTTATTTGCAGGTTAAAGAACGATTCAACTTGACCCATGCATGTTTTGGAAACACATTAAAAACGATTCAACTTAGAAGGGTCATTAAATTGAAATCTTTGTTTTTCTAAAGAAGGATAATTGATTGCGGGTTAAAGAACGATTCAACTTCACCCCTTGCTTGTTTTTGGAAACATGTTAAGAATGATTAAACTTAGAAGGATCAATAAATTGAATCTTTTTCTTAAATCTAAAGAAGGATAATAATGGATTTTTTTGTAAGGATCATTTGAGTATGTTTTCTAAAGAACGATTCTAAATATTCTAACACGTTAAGAATGATTCAACTTAAAAGTATCATTAAAAACGTTAAGAATGATTCAACTTAGAAGGATCATTAAATTGAATCTTCGTTTTACATTCACCCTTGTGTGTTTTTTTTTTTCAGTCTGGTTTTGTCAATTGCGATGCCAGTAAATTATCTTTAGAAACATTTTAATTGCGGTTTAAAGAACAATATCAACTTCACGCTTGCTTGCTGTTTAGAAAACATGCTTAATGTTTATAAAACATGTTCAGTATCTACAGCTTGGGATTACATATGGCTTATATTAAAGGAGAACCCGTACGAAGAATAACTTGCACAATATACGCTATAAAAACAATTATTGAACACATATGGAATGGTTTCATCTGGGTTTCATGGGAAAACGGAATTATTCTAACCATAAAACGAATTAAAGCATTTTGTCTGACCATGCGCTATTTGAAATTCGCGCTACTGTATATATGGGATATGTATTTGTGTTATGCGATACGGACGGCACAGTAGCGTCATACATCTTCACACATGATACTTTCAAAATGTTTATTTCCTATGGCATGTATGACCTAAACGTGGCCGTTCGTACGCATAACACTATAATACCTACCCCAGCGCGAATGGTCAGACTAAGATGGTTTAACGTTCGTTGTTTAGGGTATCATTCCGTGTTTCGTCTATGAACCCTCGATATGTGGCCAATAAATTATTTTATAGTGATATTTGTTTTAATATTATTCGTTGTACGGGTTTCTCCGTGAAGAGGATATCTTTAAAGACCGACTTATTGTTTTTTAGAAAACATGTCAATTGCGATGCCCAGTAAATTCTGTTTAGAAACATTTTAATGCGTGTTAATTCCACCCCTTGCTTCTGTTAGAAAACATGTTCACTGCTAAAACACAGTTCAATTTTGTAGTTTTGTTTGCATATGGTTTAATATTAAGAATGAATAATCTTTAAGAACGACCCATCTTCAATCCTTTAAGCCATTTTATTTTTCGGGGAAATGACGATTCACCTTCACCATTGTTTTGAATGAATTCAATAAGAAAAGGGAACGTTTAAGTTAGAATCTTTGTTTGATCTTCACCCTTGCTTTTTATTAATTCTCTTAATGGTAAATGAAGGCTCATGATTGAATTATTTGTTTTCGTAAAGAAAGGTTCCAAATATGCTAAATTGTGACTAAAACCTGGTAACTCTATTTTCTAAAGAAGGATAATAATGGAGTTTGCGATTGCGAAGTAAATGTATCTTTAGAAAATATTTTAATTGCGGGTTAAGACAATTCACACTCGATGCAGTAAATTAATTTTAGAAAACAGTTTAATTGTGTGGGGTTAAATATAACATTCAAATAAAACAAAAATTTCGTTTTTGTTTATTTATTTAATGTTAAACCTTTAACACTTAACAGCATAAGGGGGTTTGCACTTCCGTTTTAGATGCAAAACGGTGGTTGGTTGTGGTTTGGTGGGGGTGGGCAAGGAATCATGCGGGTGAACCACGTGTCCTAAGGATTTTTTTTAGATGAAATCTACCACCTGTTAGAAGGGCTCAAGAACCAACAATAAAAAAATACAACTGAAGAAGTTTTTCAGTAAGAAAATTAAGGGGCAAAACATTAATTTTAATTTTAAAAAACATCCAAATGTGGAAAAAAGACACTAATTCGGGTGCTGCATTTTTCAACGGCCTGATTCGCGTAGACTTTTGCTGGTTGCTTTAATTGATGAAGGATACAGTATTTAACAATTATTAGCACAAATAGCAATGTCCGGTGCCATTGAATATTTTTTTAGGTTTTACCTTGTTTAATTTCCATAGGTTTCTACATCAAACCGCTATAAAACGATGTATATAAATCTAAATGACACCATAATTGGCCTACTAAACTTTCCAAGATGTTTTTTTTATTATTATTACTTTGTTTATGTCACTAGGTGTACATATGAAAATCAAAATCCAGTAACTCTATTATGATTTTTCATTTTTGTCATGGGGGGCAACTTCCGTTATTGCCTAAGGGGGGGTCCTAGGACCCATGCTAATTAACGTAAACACGCGCGATGAATTGACTTTTTCTTTTTTCTGCACCATGCAAGCGCAACTAAAAGTTAGACAAATACAAAATATAACCACATATATGCAAGCGCGTTAACAAACGCCGGCCGAAAAAAGGTTCCCTAGGAACCACCTATGTTAACTTGAATCTCAAAGCCACATGACTCCTGCATCGAATGATGGTGATATTACACTCGGTAGCAATGAGGTAGTCCCGGATCATTATGCAAATGCCTCCTTTATTACTGATTGGTCTGTCTTTTACATACTCTGAAACCTGGAGGAAGTACCTTCGGATGTAAAATGTTGTTCTCCTTTTCAAGTGGAGATTCCTGTTTCCAATACTGTTTTTGGATCTTCATATAGTGTCAACATTGGGTAAATCACACCGATAATTGACAAACCTTGGGACCATAACCGCACTTGAGCGCCTAATTTCTGTCCCTTTTTTTCCCGTAGTTTCCAAATTCATTTGTTCTGTGCAGATCGGTTTCTTCTTTTCTCGGTTTCTTGGTAGGCCTATGACAGTTGTCGCAGGTTGCATTTCCCGGTTTGCCGCTCACGTTCGATCGGCGATAGCCTATGAGTGTGTATAGATCATTCGGGGCCTGTAGGAAATAAAAATAAAGCTCAAAGCTACGTCTTTAGCTGAAATTAACGGCTATAGGGGCAGGCCCTACTTTTTTGACAACCGTGATTTGTCACTCTCACCACCAACTCGCTTTTTTTTAACTCGCCACGTATGTACCAAGTCTTCCCCAATCAATCAGTTCTCCCTTTATTTTTTCTTTTCCCTATATTGAATACTGGTGTAAATAAGTGGTGTCTGTGTGTACGAATGCTGGACAACTCGCCCCCGTGCCATCTCACACACTCAAATCGCTCGCCCCCACACGTATATCCTGTTGCCAAGTCGCTCCCCAAAAACGTATATGCCTTGCCAAGTCTCCCCCCAAACAAACGTATTTGGCCCTGTCAACCTCGCCCCCCCCGCAACTCGCGCCCCCCCCCTTAGATATTGTAGTAGGCTTCTGGTTTGTTTGAAAAAATAAAGGAGTTTTAGCGATAGCAATTACCCAAGCAAAGTTAGTTATTTTCTAAAATTAGCAGAAATCAGTCAATATTACCAGATCTCAATTCTCTCTTTTATGTTTGGGAATAGAAACTGTATTTAGTCTTGGCGCAAAATTAAAAAGAAATTACATGTAGGCCTAACTAACTGCCGTAAAACCGCATTTGAGAGTTAAGTTTGAGAGAAAGCAAACTAACGATGGCTTTGTTTAAGAGTCTCTCAGATCCACAATCGGCCGTTTAGAGTCGCTCAAATCCAAACACTTTTCTTTTTCGCCGTTTGAGAGTCCTCTCCTATCGAGGAAAATGTTGGCTTGAGAGTGGGGTCAAAAGAAATGGCTGAATGGATTTTACCCCGGATTTCAGCGATTATATTAATCCACACTAGCGGTTGCCCGCGCTTCGCTCGGGCAACCGCTACTGATTTGAAGGGGACGTTCACTAAACGGGTGATCAGCTCGCACATGACACAAAACTTAAAGCGACATTACTATAATTTTTTTTCTATTTTCTCCAAGCCTCGTTTTTTATTTGCCCTTTCTATGCCTCAAATTGTATTATGGCAAGAGCTGTCAAAGTTTTAGGCCCCCTATCTCACCATGAGCTATGAAGCCAGGTGACATTAAATTTTCCCAAGGACCTCGCACACACTCCCACAGACCCCCCAGTGGGTTAGCTATGGTCGGAGGAAAGGTGCTTCTTCCTCATGACGTATCTAGATATGGGGAATGAGTTGAAGCCCTCTTTGTAAGAAAAGTAGGAGCCTATTTGTGCAAATTCCTGCCTCCCTTTTCCGTTTCGGGCACCGCAGAGCTCCAGATGGTGGCATTCTGTATATGCCTAACCTGCTCCAATCAAGTGGCCTTTCTGCGTTCCGTATCCCCTGTTCCCCTGGCTTGTTTTTTTGGAAAATGGTACAGAATTGATTAAACTAAGAAGGATCAATAACATTGAACTTTTTCTTAAATCTAAAGAAGGATAATAATGGATTTGTTTTTTTTGTAAGAGATCATTTGTTTATGTTTTCTAAAGGAACAATTCTAAATATTCCTAACAAAAAAAACACGTTAAGAGGATTCAACTTAAAAGTACATTAAAAACGTTGAAGTTAAAATGATTCAACTTAGAAGGATCGATTAAAAAATTGAACTTCGTTTTCAACATTCACCCTTGTGTGTTTTTTGCAGTCTGGTTATTGTCAATTGCGATGCCAGTAATTCTCTTTAGAAACATTTTATTGGCGGGTGTTAAAGAACAATATCACCTTCAAAATCACTCTTGCTTTGCTGTTTTAGAAAACATGCTTAATGTTTAAAAACATGTTAATTATCTCCAGCTTGGGATTACATATGGCTTATATTAACGGAGAACCCGTACGAAGAATAACTTGCACACTATAACGACGCTCTAAAAGCAATTATTGCACACATATTGATGGTTTCCTCTGGGTTTCATGGGAAAAACGGATTAAATTCTAACCATAAAACGACTTACAGCATTTTGTCTGACCCATGCGCTATTTGAAATCCACGCGCTACTACTGATATATGGGATTGTATTTGTGTTTATGCGATACGGACGTCACAGTACGTCAATACATCTTCACACAGGATACTTTAAAATGTTTTATTCCTATGGCAATGTATGCCTAAACCGGTGCCGTCGTATCGCATAACACGATATCCACTAGCCGATGGTCAGACTAGATGGTTTAAATTCGTTGTTTAGGGTATAATTCCGTTTTTCTATGAACCACTCGTTAGGTGGCCATAATTATTTTGCAGTGTAATATTGTTAATATTATCGTTGTACGGGTTTCTCCTTTAAAAGAAGGATATCTTTAAAGAACGACCTTATTGGTTTTTAGAAAACATATCAATTGCGATGCATAAATTCTTTTTAAACACTTTAATTGCGGGTTAATTCCACCTTGCCTTGCTGTTTAGAGTAGAAAACATGTTCAATGCTTAACCACATGTCCATATGTTGTAGTTTGTGTTGGCATCTGGTTTATATTAAGAATGATATTTTAAATACGACCCAGTCTTCCCTGTAAACATTTTATTTGCGGGTTAACGAACGATTGGAACTCACCATTGTTTTTTTGAAATGATTCAACTAAGAAGGAACGTTAAGGTTGATCGTTGTTTTTTAATTCACCCTTGCGTTGTTTATTACTTCTGCTTTTCATGGTAACTAAGGATCATGATTGAGTATTTGTTTTTTTCTAAGAACGTTTCCAAATATCTAAATTGTGACTAGAAAACCGGATAACGTACTCATTTTTTCTTAAATAAGGATCATAATGGAAGTTTGCTGAGCGATTAAATTATCTTTAGAAAATATTTTAATTGCGGTTTAAAGAAGACAATTCACTGCGATGCTAGTAAATTATGTTTTTAGAAAACAGTTAATTGTGTGGGTAATAACCATTCAAATAACAGTAGAAAGTTTTGAATTGAGCTTTACAACCACCACCTTTACACTTAACTTGCATAAGGGGTTTGCACGTGCCGTTTAGTGCCAAACGGTGGTGGTGGGTGTGGGGTGGGGGTCATATGGAACCACTTTCCTAAAGGTATTTTTAGATGAACTCTGAAACAGGTTAGAAGGCTTCAAATACACCAACCCTATACAAAATAAAAACTTAAGAAAGTTGTTCAGTAAAAAATTAGGGGCAAAACATTAATTTTAATTTTTTGCTTCAAAATGTGGAAAAAGACACTACTAAAAATTCGTTTCTCTGCCTGTTTTCAACGTCACTGATTCTCGTAGACTTTTTCTGGTTGACCTGTTATTGGTGAAGGATGAACTATATTTAACATTTATTTAAGCAACAAATAGCATGTCCTCGTGCCATTTTAAATATTTTTTTTAGTTTACAACTTGGTTAATTTACCATAGGTCCTACAGAGTAAACTCGTCTATAAACATGTATATAAAATCTTATGAACACCATAATGGGCCTACTAAGACTTTTCCAATATTTTTTTATTATTTATTTATTTGTTTATATGTCCGAGGTGTATGCATATGAAAATCAGAATCACAGTAACTCTATTATGATTTTTAATTTTTTGTCATGGGCAGTTCCGTTAGTGCATAGTGGGGGGTGGTCCCTAGGGGACCCATGCTAATTACCGTAAAAACGACGCGAAGAGATTTTTGAAATTTTTTTCTGCACCATGCAAGCGCAACTAAAGTTAGACAAATACAAAAAAATAACCAAATATATTCAAAGGCGTAAAAACGGCCGGCGAAAAAAAAAGGGTTCCCTATGGAACCCCCTATTTAATATGAATCTCAGCCACATGAGCTCTGATCAATGATGGTGATATTCCAACAACTCGGTAGCATGAGGTAGTCCCGGATCAGTATGCAAATGCCTCCTTTATTACGATTGGTCTGTCTTTTTCTATACATTCTTGAGAAACCGTGGAGGGAGTAACTTCGTTGTAAAATGTTTGTTCTTCAAGTGAGAATTCTGTCCAATCTGTGTTTTGATTCTCAATAATAGTGTCAAGCATTGGTAAATCACACCATAATTGACAAACCGTTGACATACACGAACCCCAATTGAGCGCCTAATTCTGTCCCTTTTTCCGTAGTTTTGCAAATCCATTTGTTGTGCAAGATCGGTTCTTGGGTAGCCTTAGCAAAATGGTCGCAGGTGCAATTTCCGTTTTGCTCACGTTCGTAGGGCGATAGCCAATGAGTGTGTATAGATCAGTCGGGGTCGTGCCTGTAGGAAAAGTAAAAATAACGCTCAAAGCTACTTCTTTTAGCTGAATTAAACGGCGTATAGGGCAGGCCCTACTTTGACAACCGTGATTGTAACTCTCCCCCAACTCGCTTTTTTTTTTTTTACAACTTCGCGCCCGTATTCCCCACTCTTCCCCAAATCAATCAGTTGTCCCTTTTTTTTTTCTTTCTTTGCCCTGATATTGAATACTGTGTAAATAAGGTGTTGTCCTGTGTGACGAATGCTGGACAACTCGCCCCCCTTGCAATCTCACACCCTGCAATCTCCCCCCCAAAACGTATATGCTTGCCAAGTCTCCTTCCCCAAAACGTGTATGCCTTGCCAAGTCGCCCCCCAAAAAAACGTATTTGCCCTGTCCAACCTCCGCCCCCCCCCGTAGATAATTTTATAGGTATAGTATTTTTGAAAAAATAAACGGAGTTTTACTTAAGCGATAGCATTTAACGCAATCAAATTTATTTATTTTTCTTCTACACAATTAGCAAAATCAGTAGTCAGTCATATTACCAGATCTAAAATTTCTCTCTTTTTGTTTGTGAATAGACAAATGTGATTTATTTGGCGAAATATTCAAGGAAATTACATGTAGGCCTAACTAACTCCGTAAAACCGCAGTTTGAGAGTTCAGTTTTGGAGAGAAAGCAAACTAACGATGGGCTTTGTTTAAGAGTCCCGCTCAGCCCAACAAATCGGCCGTTTTGAGAGTCGGCTACAAATCCAACCATTTTCCGTTTTGAGAGTCTCTTCTCCTCTTCCTCCTATCGAGGAAAATGTTGGCTTAAGAGAGTGGGTCAAAGATAAAATGGGCTCAATGGATTTCACAAACCTTAACCCTGGATTTTCATCGATTAATTATCCCCCTAGCTTGCCCGCGCTTCGCCGCTGGCAACCGCTGCTGATTTGAATGGGAGCGGTCCTAACAAACGGGTTGATCACTCTGCACATGACACAAAACTTAAGAGACATTACTATAATTTTCTCCAAGCCTCGTTTTTTTGCCTTTTTCTGCCCTCAATGTATAATGTTAAGAGCTGTCAAAGTTTAAGGCACCCTATCTCAACATGCGCTTTGAAGCCAGGAACATTCATTTTGGGCCAAGGGGGGACCTCGCACACAAGGGGGCTCCCAATACCCCCCAGTGGGTATCTAATGTTCGAGGAAAGGGGCTTCTCAGTGACTAATACTGGGGAATGAGGGAAGCCCTCTTGGGAAAAAGTAGGGCCTATTTGTGCAATTTCTTCTTGCACTCCTTTCGGGCGACCGCAGACTAGCAGATTGTGCATTCTGTATAGCCTACCTTGGCTCCAATCATAAGGGCCTTCTGGCATGTTCCGTATCTTTCCCGGGTCTGGCTTGTTTGGAAACATGGTAAGAATGATTAAACGTAGAATGCTCAATAAATTGAATCTTTTTTCTTAAATCTTTTAAATAAGGATATAGTTTCTTAAATCTAAAGAAGGTAATAATGGATTTTTTTTTTTTTGTTGTAAGGATCATTTGATATGTTTTCTAAAGAACGATTCTAAATATTCTAAACCACGTGAAGAATGATTCAAACTTAAAGATCATTAAAAACGTTAAGAATGCAGTTCAACTTAGAAGGATCATTAAATTGAATCTGCGTTTTACATTCCCCTGTGTTTCTGTTTTTTAGTCTGGTTTTGTCAATGCGATGCCAGGATGCCAGTAAAATTATTTAGAAACATTTTTTAATTGCGGTTTAAAGAACAATATCAACTTCACGCTTGCGTGCTGTTTTAGAAAACATGCTTATGTTTTATAAACATGTTCAGTTTTCAGATCTTACAGCTTGGGATACATATGTTATATTAAAGGAGAACCCGTACGAAGAATAACTGGAACAATATACGCTATAACAACAATTATGAACACATTGGAATGGTTTTCATCTGGGTTTCATGGGGGAACAACGGAATGATTCTAACATAAAAACGAATTAAAGATATTTTGTTCTGACCATGCGCTATTTGAAATTCGCGCTATGTATTCTGGGATATGTATTGTGTTAGCGATAGGAACGGTAACAGTAGCGTCATACATCTGCACACATGATACTTTCAAATGTTTATTTCCTATGGCATGATATGATAAACGTGCCGGGTCGTATCGCACTAAACCACGATAGACCAATAGCGCGAGGAGAATAGATGGTTTAAAATTCGTTGGTTAGGGTATAATTACGTTTTTCTATGAAACCACTCGTTATGTGGCCAATAAATTATTTATAGTGTATATGTTTAATATTTTCGGGTACGGGTTCTACTTTAAAAGAAGGATATCTGTAAAGAACGACCTTATTGGTTTTTAGAAAAAATGTGTCAATTGCGTTGCCAGTAAATTAGTTTAGAAACATTTTAATTGCGGGTTAATTCCCACCCATGCTTGCTGTTTAGAAAAAATGGTCAATGCTTAAAACACATGTTCAATTATTTGTAGTTTGTGTTTGCATATGGTTTATATTAGAATCGACTATCTTAAAGAAACGACCCATCTTCAATCCGTGTACACATTTTAGTTGCGGGCGTTTTAAAGACACGATTCCCAACTAACCATTGTTTTGAAATGATTCAATAAGAAGGAACGTTAGTTGAATCTTTGTTTATCTTCACCCTTGCGGGTTTTATAATTCTGCTTAATGGTAAATAAGGATCATTGAATTGAGTATTTGTTGTCTAAAGAACGGTTCAAATATTCTAAATTGTGACTAGAAAACCGGATAATCTATTTTCTAAAGAAGGAAATAGGAGTTGGCGATGCGCGTAAAATTATCCTTTAGGAAAATATGTTAAGTGCGGTTAAAAGAACAATTCAAACTGCGTGCGAGGTAAAGTTGTTTAGAAAACAGTTTAATTGTGTGGGTTAGAGAACCATGTAATACCCAGTCTAAAGTGTGAATTGAGGGCTTACAACCAGCAACCTTTACACTTAATGCATAAGGGTTTGCACGTCCGTTAGTGCAAACGGTGGTGGTGGGGTGGTGGTGGGGGGGGGGGGTCATAGGGAACCACTTTCCTAAAGGAAATTTTAGATGAATCTAAACAGTTTGAAGGCTTCAAAGACACCAACCAATAAAAAAATAAAAAACTGAAGAAAGTGTTCATAAGAAAATTGGGGCAAAAATAATTTTAATTTTGCGTAAAAATGTGAGAAAAAACGACACTATCAGTTTATGCATTGTCAACGGCAACTGATTCGCGTAGTATTAGGACTTTGCGCTGGTTGCTTAATTGGTGTGCCGGTGAAGGATTAACTATATTTAATTAGATATTAAGCACCAATAGCAATGTTATCGTGCCCTTTTATTATTTTTTTAGGTTTACTTGTTTAATTTACATAGGTTCCTACAGTAAAACCCCGCGCTATACGATGGATATAAAATATTATGACACCATAAATTGCCTACTAGACTTTCCAAAAGAGGGTTTTTTTTTCATTAATTATTATTTGTTTATGTCACTAGGTGTAGCATTATGAAATCAGAATCACAAGTAGTAGTAGTAACTCTAGTATGATTTTTAACTTTTGTCATGGACACTTCCGTATTGCTAAGGGGGGGGCGGGGGTCCTAGGGACCATGCTATTAACGTAAAATACGACGCGATGAATTGAATTTTTTCTGCACCAATGCAAGCGCAAATAAAGTTAGACAAATACAAAAAAAATATAAACCAATATATTGCCAGCGTTAAAAACCGCCGGACGAAAAAAAAGGGTCCCTAGACCCCCCCGTTATTAAGTGAAATCCAAGCCACATGAGATCTGCATCAATGATGGTGATATCTACACTAGGTAGCAATGAGGTAGGTAGTCCCGGATCATTATGCAAATGCCTCCTTTATTACGGATTGGTCTGTTTTTCTAACATTCTGAAACCTGGAGAGGAACTTCGGTTGTAAAATGTTGTTCTTCAAGTGAGATTCTGTTCCAATATGGTTTTGATCTTCAATAATAGGTCAAGCTTGGTTGAAATCACACCATAATGGACAAACCTTGACATACGCGCAAGTGAGCGACTCCCCCTTAATTCTGTCCCTTTTCCGTTCGTTTCCAATTAATTTGTTCTGTTGCAAGATTCGGTTTCTGGGATAGGGCCTATAGCAAAATGGTCGCAGTGCAATTACGTTTGCCACGTTCGAGCGGGGAAGGCCTATCGAGTGGGTATAGATCAGTCGGCCTGTAGGAAATAAAAATTAAAGCTCAAAGCTACGTCTTTAGCTTTGAAATTAACGGCGTATAGGGCAGGCCCTACTTTGACAACCGTGATTGTAACTCGCACCAACTCGCTTTTTTTTTTTTAAACTCGCCACGTTAGGTCCTCTTCCCCAAATCAATCAGTGTCCCTTAGTTTTTTCTCCCTGATATTGAATCTGTGTAAATAAGTGGTTTTGGTATGTGTGTAGATGCTGGACAACTCGCCCCCTGCAATCTCACACCCTGCCCCAATATCGCCCCCAAAACTACTGGCCTTGCCAAGTAGCTCCCCAAAAAGTATATGCCTGGCCAAGTCGCCCCCCCCCAAAAACACGTATTTGCCCTGTCAACTCGCCCCCTTAGCTATTGTATAGGTATATAGTATTTTGAAAAAATAAAAGAGTTATTAGCGATAGCAATTACCCAAGCAAAGGTAGTTATTTCTAAAATTAGCAGGAATCAGTCATATTACCAGATCTAAATTTCTATCTTTATGTGTTGGGAATAGAAATGTTATTTATTGGCGAAAATATTAAAGGGAAATTAAATGTAGGCCTAACGAACTGCGTAAAAACCGCAGTTGAGGTTAAGTTTGAGAGAAAGCAAACTAACTAACGATGGCTTTGAGAGTCTTTCAGATCCAACAAATCGGCCATTTGAGAGTCGCTCAAATCCAACAAATTTTTCCGTTGAGAGTCTCCCCTATCGAGGAAAATGTTGGCTTGAGAGTGGGTCAAAGAAAATGGCTGAATGGATTTTACCCCGGGATTTCATCGATTTAATTATCCACACTAGCGGTTGCCCGCGCTTCGCGCGGGGCAACCGCGAGTGATTTGAATTGGAGCGGTCACTAAACGGGTTGATCACTCGCACATGACACAAAAACTTAAAGAGAATTAATATATTGTCTCCAAGCCTCGTTATTTGCCTTTATTATGCCTAAATGTATTCATGTACTAGGTCAAAGTTAGGCCCCTATCTCAACATTGCGCTTATAAGCCAGGTGGAACAGTTAATTTTGGCAAAGGAACTCGCACACCCACTCCAAAGACCCCCCGTGGGGGCTATGGTCGGAGGAACGGGGCTTCTCAGTGACGTAGCTAATATGGGGAATGAGGGAAGCCCTTTTGGAAGAAATTAGGGCCTATTTGTGACCAAATTCGTGCTCATTTCGGGCACCGCAGAGCTACAAATGATGGCATTCTGTATAGGCCTACTTGGCTTCCCAATCTAGTGCCTGTCTGCATGTTCCGATCTGTTTCACCTGGCAGTGGCGGCGCCAGACTTCTGTTTTTTGGGGGGGGGGGGGGGGTTCGGGGTGGTAGGGGGGGGGAAGAAGTGACATTTTTTTGGGAGCCCAAAATTTGCAGATTGTTAACCATTATTGGTTCCCCAAATTGCTTGTTTTTGTCAAAATTGGTGATGTTGACCCAAATCACGATTTGGCAAAATCTATTATTTTTGGTGGCGGGGAGGCTTGGTGGGGCTACTGGAAAAAGCACAAAAATGCGGGAACAGGGCACACACCCCACCCCATGCTCACCTGACACGCAAATGCTGTAGGCCTACCTTTCCTCCGATCTTAACGACAATTTAGTTGTTCATACATTGTCATGCAATTTTAATAAGTGAAATTTTATAAACCATGAAAATATCTGTTGAAACTGACTAAAATGAAATGCAAACATCGAGGATTATCGCCTAACAATAGATAAACAAACCTTGAGTTGGCATTAACCTACAAAATTGAAGATATTGTAATGATGTCAAAGTTTGATGAAGTGCAAAGAATTAATAAAAAAAAAAAGGATTCTCGTTAGCTTTGGTTTGTAATGATCCGGCTATTACAGTCATGATTACACTACTGACATGCACAACCATCTACGATTCACATTATTTCGATTTTGATATGGATTTCCAGGCTAACATTATTGCACAAATATTAGCTCTGGTTCAGAGCCCCCTCGGTTTTGTTTGTTGTTTGTTTTTTTTGGGTAAATTCCGCGGTAGTTGGGCCCTAAACCTAAAATGTTTCTGGTTCCCCATATACTCTCTCACCTCAAAACGGATTGAAATCATCGCGGGAAACTTTTACGGATTGGGTGGGGAGGGGTAAAAGGCAATTCGTTCGGGTTTTGGTTTGTGTAGGGACGGTGCCTACGTAGCCCCTGCCGAGAGACTGGAAGTAGGACCCATAGCCATACATTTTTGTTGTTTTTTTTGCCAAAAAAGGACCCAAACCATAATCAGCGATGGAACTTCAGGGCCAAATTTAACCAAATTTGCCAGTTATTTCCCAAAATGTTTATTGGCATTTGAAACAATTTGTTGCGTTTTGCTCCGGATTTGAAGAAATTGGACTAATTTCCCAACAATTTTTAGACAATTCTGGCTTCCGATTGAAAAATTTGACTAATTTTTCCAACAAATTTGAAAACCGTTGAAAAAGAACACCCCCATTGCTATACAAAATTTAATTGACATGAACAATTTAATATACCAGAAGGGCTGAAAATGAAGCGATGGTCTGGTGGCCGACCCCGTATGGGGGGGGGTTCATTTGTGGGTTGAGACCCCCCCCTGAAAGCTATTCTATGCAAAAAATTAAAATCTTTATATAGGCCTACTTAAATCGGTGCCTGACAACATTTAATTTAAAAAAAAAACCCGACCCATTTGCCTATTGCTATAACACCAAAATTGGCTATGGAAAACAGGATCATTGAATATCCCAGAAGTTTGAAAATGGGTACCGATGTCTGGGCCACATCCCCGTATGGTCACTTTGTTGTGGAGAACCTCCCCCCCCCCAGTGTCCAATTCTATCAAAATTTAATCAATATACTTATTAAATCGGGCCATCCCCTTTTAAATGCATGCCACTGGGGTCGGAGGAATAAGGCAACTCAACGGTGTTCAAAAAGGGAAAGCAGGGAACTCCTCTTGGTAAGAAATTCGAGGGTCCCCAGTTGGAAATTCATGAAAAATCGGTCGGGACGAAAATTGTCCCCTGACCGGGCTGATTCCCCCCTGAACACGTTTTTTCTCCCAGAACTGCTGTTCCTGGGCCATCGTCTCTAAGGGCCGCCGAGAGGCCAGCACCTGATATATGCCCCTAGATGGGAATCTTTGCTACATGTGCCCAGGGGTTACACATGGTGATGGTGAGTGTTCCCCTTTAGTTGACGTTTTTAGGCATATTTATGTTGTTTTCACCCAGCATCATTGTCACCGCCCAAATGCCCTGTAAATTATTGAAATTTACATTCATCATCCAATAAGAACTTCCCATTTTTTTTTCGACAATTTTGAAGAATCCTTAAAAACCCCAAGAACCTACTTTTAGAAAAATGTTGCCAAATTTTTTCACCCAAGAGCCCCGTCTTAAAAAAAAAAATAAGCAAATTCCAAGATGGGAATGGCCCCCGGGATATTGGTGCCCGAAAGGAGCAAGAATTTGCTCAGAGCTAGAGAGAAGTGGCATTCTTGTAAAAGGTTTAATCCTTGGCCATCCTGTGCCCTTCTGCATGTTCTGTTCCTCTGGCAGTGGCGACAGAAAGCCTGTCCAACAGACTTCTTTGTCGGGGGGGGGGGGTTCCTTTTTCGTTTGTTCAAATTCACGTTTCACTATGCTCAATCTGCTTCAAAATGTGGCTAGTCCAAGAGCTATCATGATTTTTCTCCAACCATTATCTATAATGAGCCAGGAGGACAATTTACTGCAATTGGCCACCAAAGCCACTCCACCTCCCAAGACCCCCCCCTCAGGTTACGTAGCTGGGGTCGGTGGAAAGGGTCCACTAAGTGACTTAGTCATATCGGGGGAAAATACGGGGGGGGGGGTCCCTTGGAAGAAATTTTGGGCAAAAGAAGATGTTCCGTTTTGGACGCTACGTGTCCTCCAATCATGACGAATATTTCCTTGACCGAGCTGTGCTGACTTCCCCCCTGACCGCGCTTTTGCGAACCACGAATGCCTCCTTAAGATGTAACTGGGCTACGTGCCCTGGGCGGCACCTTTATGGATGAAGCGGCCAATTATTTTATTTGACAAATTAGGCTGCAATGATTGCAAAAACAACAAACTGTTAAACAGTGATATGAATCATCATGATAGGTCTAAGTAAATATGGCTTAACTCCTTTGCTTGAGGCAAGGCGTACGCAGGATTGGTTTTTTTTTTTGGGGGGGGGGGAGTAACCTCAAAAAAGTGGACTTTTTTTGGTAAAATGGATCCAACCCCATGAGTCCCCTTTTTGGAACTCTCAATCACCAAAAAATGGGGCTTTCCTGTCAAAATTTTCTCCAATCTTTCTCATCTGAAAGCCAAACTTCTCCTTCCCCCAAAAAAAAAACATGGCAACATTTTTCCAAATGTTCCCAAGAAAACAAACATGGCAAAATTGTCCCCATACGTTAAATCTCTGCATGGTAAAAGCTAATGGGTCCTTTTTTTTTCTTCGGCAAAAATCACTATGGGCTCTACTTTCCAGAGTTCTCACGCTTCGTCCCTATCCCCAAACAAAACTTGAGACCACGGCAATAATCGATATTAGTCATTGAAAATCAATATTCAAACAAATGGGATAGGGAAGATTTAAAGTCGAAACGGTGTTTTAATCACCCTTGTAAAACAACTTCGCCAGTCAGTGCAAAAATCAAGAACATAGGCCCCTAACGCCTAAAGTACAACTTTGAGGTTTGATTCCTCCTTTCACTGCTTTTGTTTTTTATCTTATTGTAATTTTATTTTGTCCTTTCCCTAGGATCGTTTTGATAAAATATGACCACAATGAAACTCCTTTTTTACATAATACCTGAGCTGTTATTGGACCGATGATAGCCTGGCTATACCAATACCGTCCTAATGTTTTCATTGTCCGCCCATCCAATTTTCCGATCGCTTGATGGGAAAAGAAATACGATCCTCTAATTTTCTAATCATTTTACGGTATTCTGCTGTAAATTTCACTGTAATATTTAGTGTGTGTGAGAGTTTTACACACCTTAGGAACTAATTGCGCAATTTGCACGTTGCCTGTCACCCTGTACAAACAATAGGTGTACAATCATTTTGCAAATATTGCAAAACCTGAAAAAAAAAAGCATAAAATACAACATAAATCTTTTTTTTTCTTATTCCTTCTGGGTGTTTTTTCTGTCGGTGTCTTTATTTTGCGGATAGTTTGAACGCATTTTTTTTAGTAAAATGACCAAATGAAGCGCGGCCTCAATACATTTAATTTCCATCCTACGTCACTTTCGTTTTTTGTTTGCCTGCGAATCCATTACCGCGAATCGTTATGGCCCCATATGTATTGAAAACTCTAACTATACATAGCCAGTGTGTACAATCAGGCCGACCTCGTCAAGAATACCTATGGCCCTAACATGTTCCCAAACCTTGCTGTACTGCTGTACCCGTCTGTACCACGATACCACTGGCCGAAGAATTTTATAAATTTATTACTTACCTTTGTTTTTGTGGGCTTCACTGGACTTCAAGCGAGTTTGGTATTTTATCAAGGACTTTCATGTCACTATTACACATGAAAATGGAATGTAAATTTGCGTTTAACAAGCTAATCGTGGAGTGTTTGCGCCAATATTTGCTGTATTTATTTGTTATGAATAACACTTTCAAAACAGCGGCCACTCTTCACCTAACCAGGTGGTGCAATCCAACATAACATAAAATTGACATACAAAAAATTTATACAAAAATATAAAAACAGAAGGAGTACACTGGCCTGGCGTCAAGGAAAAAACACACCCATGGATGAGCAATACAACGCGTCAGCGTCAATCCTACCTGACTAAAAGGTCAAGGGTAACCAACTATGGAGTGCAAAACTCATGAATTTGCCACTCAACAATCTCGGTGGGATGGGCGCCGATCGGGACAAAGCAAATCGCATTGGGCAGATTACATGGACTCTTTGGCTATATGTAATAAAATGCAGTGCAAAGGAACTACATAACAGTTTTACATCATTAATACGGGAATCTATTTGACCATGCGAGTTTTCAAATACGACTTAGCAAAAATTTATCAAAATATATCATCAAGGAGGCAAGGTTATCCCTAGAATAAAGGGCATAAAGTCCTTACACTTTTTACTACCCAATGTAATCTTGATTTGATTGGGGTAGGATACAATCATTGCACAAATATTAGCTCTGGTTCAGAGCCATCGGTTTTTGTTTGTTTGCTTGTTTTTTTTTGGGGTGAAAGTCGCGGTATTTGCCCTAAACCTAAAGTTTCTGGTTACATATACTCTCACATCAAAACGGATTGAACTATCGGAGGGAAACTTTCCGGATTGGGTGGGGGGTAAGGCAATTCTTGGGGGTTTGGTTTGTGGTAGGGACGTGCCTCCGAGAGACTGGAAGTAGGACCCAATAGCTATCTTTTTTTTTTGCCAAAAAAGGGACCCAAAATCCTATATCAGCGATGGAAAATTCAGGCCAAAATTAACCCATTTGCCATGTATTCCCAAAAAGGTGGGCATGAAAACAATTTTTTGACTCGGGGTGAAGAAATTGGACTAATTTTCCAACAATTTTAGACAATTTCTGTCTTCCGATGAGAAAAATTGACAATTTTCCAACAAATTGAGAAACCTTTGAAAAAGAAAACCCATGTCTAGTACAAAAATCATTGACATGAACAATTATTACCAGAGGCTGAAAATGGGAGCGAGTCTGTGGCACGACCCGTATGGTCCTTTGTGTTGAGAACCCCCTGAGAGCAATTCTATCAAAATTAAATCTTTTATATAGGCATACTTAAATCGGGCATGAGAAAATTTTGAAAAAAAACCCGACCATTTGCTATACCAAAATTGGCATGAAAAAGGGATCATTGATATTACCAGAAGGCTGGAAAAGGGAACCGATTCGGTTTTGGCACATCCCGTATGGTCATTTGTGTTGAGACCCCCCCCCCCCCCACGGGTCAATTCTATCAAAATTCAATTCCATATAACTTAAATCGGGCCATCCCCTTTTATAATGCATGCCATGGGGTCGGAGGATAAGGGCAATTCAAGGGTGTTCAAAAAGGGAAAGCAGGGGAAGCTCTATTGGGAAGAAAGTCGAGGTCCGGTGGGAAACTCATGAAAAATCGGTCGGGACGAATTTTCCCCTGACCGGGTTGATTTCCCCCTGAACACCTTTTTTCTCCCTAGAACTTGTGTCTGGGCCATCTCTAAGGGCGCCGAGAGGAAGCACTATATAGGACCCTCGAGGGGATCTTTGCTTACTGTCCAAGGGGTACAAAGTGGTGAGGGGGAGTTCCCCCATTTAGTTTGCGTTTTTAGGCATATATGGTGTTTCACCCAGCATCATTGTCACCCAATGGCCCTGTATTATTGAAAATTTACCAGCATCATCCAAAGCATCCCATTTTTTTCGACAATTTTGAAATACCTTAACCCAAGACCTATACTTTTAGAAAATGGTGCCAAATTTTCACCCAAAGCCCCTCTTTAAAAAAAAATAGCAAATTGCAAATGGAATGCCCCGGGATATGTGCCCGAAAGGAGAAAGAATTTGCGCAGAGTAGAGATGGACAGTCGGCATTCTGTAAGTGTATCCTTGCTCCTGGTGCCCTTCTGCATGTGCTGTTCCCTCTGCCAGTGCGACACCCGGCAACAGACTTCTTTTCGGGGGGGGGGGTCCTTTTAGTTGTTACAAATTTCACGTTTTCACTTGCATCAAGCGCTTCAAAATGTGCTAAGTCAAGAACTATCATGATTTTCTCCAACATTAGCTATAAGGAGCCAGGAGGAATTTACTGCCACTGAGCCATGCCAACGAATCCCACTCCCAACGACCCCCTCAGTACGTAGCGGGGGGCGGAGGAAGGGTCCACGAGGACGATAATCGGGGGGGAAAATACGGGGGGGGGGGTCCTTGAAAAATTGGCAAAAGAGCCGTTTTGGACGCTTTACGGGTCTCCAATAAGGGACGATATTTACTTGACCG
This sequence comes from Ophioderma brevispina, assembly GCA_023653785.1. NCBI lineage: Eukaryota > Metazoa > Echinodermata > Ophiuroidea > Amphilepidida > Ophiodermatidae > Ophioderma > Ophioderma brevispina. The sequence continues at coordinate 59,685 of JAMKCH010023679.1, forward strand.
AGCTGACTTCCCCCTGACCGCGCTTTGGCGAACCAACAATGCTCTTATAGATGTAACTGGGCTAAGTGCCCTGGGCGCCACCTTTAGTGGATGAAGCGGCCAATTATTTTATTGGACAAATAGGCTGCAATGATTCAAACAACAAACTGTAATGAGATAATCTCATGATAGGTCTAATGGAAAATATAGGCTCATACTCTTTGCTTTGATGCAAGGCCGTACGCAGGATGGTTTTTTTTTTTGGGGGGGGGGGAGTCCCTCAAAAAAAGTGGACTTTTTTGGTAAAAGTGATCAACCCCCATGGTCCTTTTTGAACAACTCATCACCAAAAAATGGGTTTCTTGTCAAAATTCTCCAATCTTCTCAATATGAAGCCAAAATTTCCCCCAAAAAACACATGGAAACCATTTCCAAAAATTTCAAGAAACATGGCAAAATTCAACGTTAAATCTCTGCCATGGTAAGCTAGGTCATTTTTTCGCAAAATCCCCTAATGGCTCTACTTACAGATTCTCACGCTTCCGTCCCTATACCCCCCCAAACCAATTGAGACACGGCAAATAGCGATATTATGTCATTGAAAAATCAATATTAAAAATTGGGATGAGGAAAGATTTAAAGTCGAATCGGTGTTTAATTCCCAACCTTGTAAAAAAAACATCGCAGTCATGTTGCACAAATCAAGAACCTTAGGCCTAAACGCCTAAAATTACAAATTTGAGGTGATTCTTTTACCACTGCTGTTGTTTTTATCTATGTATTTTATTTTGTCTTCTATGATATTTTGAGTAAAATATGGCCACATGGAAAACTTCCTTTTTACATAATACATGTAGCTGTATTGGCAGAGATAGCCGGGCCTATACCAATACGTCATATGTTTAGATTGTCCGCCCCCATCCAGATTTTCGAGTCGCTGGTGGGAAAGAAATACGATCTGTAATTTTCTAATCATGTTACAGTATTCTGCTGTAAAATTGCCACTGTATATTTAGTGGTGTGAGAGTTACCACATTATGACTAATTGCGCAATTTTCACGTTGCATGTCCCCTTGTAACAACAATAGTGTAACAATCAGTTTGCAATAATATTGCAAACCCTGAACAAAAAAAAGCATAAAAATACAACATAAGATGCTTTTTTTTTATTCCTGCTGGGTTTTTTTTAGTGTCTTTATTTTGCGGATACTTTGACCAGGTTTTGGGAAAATGACCAAATGAAGATCGGCTCCAATATCAGTTTACCATACTACGTCACTTCGTTTGTGCCTGCGAATCCATTCCTGCGAATGCGTTATGGCCATAGTATTAAACAAATCGAATAGATACAAAGCCCAGTGTGTAAACACTCAGGCCGACCTACTGTCAAGATACCAGGCATCCTAAACATGTTCACAAACTAGTGCTGTTAACGGTTCTGTACCCGTCTGTACACGATACCAACATGAGCCGAGGAATTTATAAAATTATTACTTGGTTTGGGGCTTCACTGGACTTCTGCGATGTTTGTATTTTTCAAGGACTTAATGTCAATATTGACACAATGAAATTGAATTTGCGTTACACACTAATCGTGAAGTGTTTGCGCAATAGTTCTGTATGTATTTATTGGATAACAATTTCAAAAACAGCGGCACTACCTAACCGGTGGTGCATCCAACATACAATAGAAATTGACATACAAGAAAAGTTATACAAAAATAATACAGAAGGAGACAATGGCATGTGCGTTCAAGAAGAAAATCCCACACACATGGATGAGCAATACAACGCGTCAGGCGTCAATCTACCTGAATAGAAGGTAGGTAACCAAGCTATGAGTGCAAATCAGGATTTGCACTCAACATCTACGGTGGAGTGTGCGCCTGCAGCGGACCCCGATAAGCAAATCGCAATTGGGCCTGTTAAAGGACTCTTGGGCTATATTGTAATAAAAGAAGTGCAGAGGACTACATAACAGTTACATCATGATACGTGTCTAGTTGACACATGCGCGTTTCAAATACGACTTACAAAATTTATCAAATATATCATCAAGGAGGATAAGGTGATCCTAGGAATAAAGGGCATAACGTCTGACGTTACCTACCAATGTTAATTTGAGTTGAGTGTAGGGATTACAAGAGTTGAAAAAGTCCCAAAAAGGGCAATGGGCATCAAACAGGTTTCTGAAAGGATGCAAAGATTGTTTGTATTCGACACCTTCGAGGCTTTGCACTTAAACATAAAATGAAGCATATTCCTCCACACCATCGTTACAAAGTGGGGCAGTACTGATAGATTAGGTCCCAAGAAAACTAATTTTCTGAAGAGGAAGTACATTGGAGCGCGCCTTAAATTTTAAAGCTGCTCCAAGGGAAATCCTGACGAGTAAGGAGGTGTTGGTATCTTTCTAGGTGGGGCTTTTCTTTGAAACAAATGTAATCACTCAGAGAGGATTTCTTTACAAGCACCATCATACCAAGTATTAATGAGGGTTGTTTGATTGTGGAAACTGTTTGAAAGTACCCACCCACGGTCATTCGTTGCTGTCGCATGAAAACATGTAAACCCAGTAACTTTGTCTGTCACAGAATCTGTATTGATTGATTGAAGCCACTTCCAGCTTAATGGACTCGTATTTAAAACAAATAAACATAGCGTAAAATAACAGCTTGGGCCATCTACCGAAGTCATGGTAAGTAAGTACAGGCGGGAAAGATCATTTATTCTTAGTATTGTAATGCAACTTTTAAAATCATCCCATCAAGGTCCCAAGAAGTGCCGAGAGGCGTTATTGCGCGGGGCTTTTAGAATGACTGGGCCATTGAAGTGAAGTTTATCAAGTGCCATTGTAATCATTATCACTGTAAGAGAGACGCGCATGGTAATGATAGACGGGGGTGCCAAAGATTTCCACAAAATATCGCCCGTGTAGGAACTCTATTAAAATGTCATCTTGACCATCAATTAATGATCTTGAGTAACAATCAGACATGGTGGCCTTTTAATGACCTCTGATAATGGAGTGATCAGATAAATTTCGTTTGATCTGAACGCCAAGATATTTATAGTGTCCCACTTCAGTAAGTGTTTATTGCAGCATCCACATTTTATATTATTAACCCTGTTTTCCGGTAATAAGGACATTAGATTTGTCGTGGTTGAAGTTTAGTCTCCATTTTTGCGAGAATTCTGTAGCGATATCGAGCATACGCTTTAAATCATTTGCGTTTCGGCAATAAGACAACGTCATCGGCCCAAAAGAGGCACTTAATATTAACATCAGAACGAACACCCACATCATGCTGATCCAGCATTTTAGAAAATCAATTTATATAAGACAAAATAAATGGAGACAAAAACACAAACCCTGTTGACGCCTTCATAGATATCAAAATAAGCAGGAAACAATATCCACAAAAGGGGGACGGACTGGACATGTAGAAAAGACTACCAAAATCTTCCAAAAGTTCTACCCCTAATACCAACATTCCATGCGACAGATAAACGACCCTCCCTCCAAACAGTGTCGAAAGCCTTTCTGAAATCCAGGAAGGCCATATACGTGGTTTTCTTCTCAGCTAACCTAATGGACGCAATGCTTTTCAAAGTGAAAATATGATCCTCGCATCTGTGATTTTCTAAACCCTCCCTGTATTTCTGAAAGATGGTGTTTTTTCGGCACAAGTGGATATACATTTGACATAATACGGTTAAAAATTTTGAAAAACATGACGTTTTCAGAGTGATGACCCTCCCTATAATTATTTAAATCGTTTGTTACCCTTGTATAGATCGGATACCGATCCTGGTTCCACGCAGCTGGCGTTTCTTCGAAAGTCAGAGCCTATGAAGCTTATGAATTGAAGTGTGCAACACCAATCCCACCCATTTTGAGAAGCTCGTTCGTAATCATGTCAGGTCCTGGCGATACTTATTATTTTTAGCATCAGCGATCGCGCATTTAACAACATCTATTAGAAAATCAACATCATTTAACATGTTACCGTGATTACTATATCCAAGTCCACGAAGACGGACCCCTTCTAATTTTAGCGATAGAATTTTTAACGTTGGATGGGATTAATCTCATTACAATGCAATGTCCATCTTCCCCAGTGTATGCCACTATTGCATAATTGTTTGTTTCATTTAGCTCTATCAGTAACAGTGTTGTCTGAATTAGGATAGCTTATGAGCAAGGATAATCCTTCTTTTTAGAAACTCTAAGCTCTTCCAAAAATCCCGAAAAGAGGGGCCGCCTGCATTTGCAATCTTCACCTTTTCTTTCAAACCTAATTTGAGAAATCTTTTGATGAATAAGGGTCGTTACACGATGGCTCTTAATTTTATAATCCGCCCATAATGCGTCGCCCCTCTCTCATTGTTTGAGCTCTACGGCTTAGGACCACTTACGATTTCCCTACACGCCCGGTTCCTGTCCTTATTTGCTTCATCAATAGAACTGCCACCACCAAGTTTTGATTCTTAGAATTTTCTTTGAAACCAATACATCGGATAAAGACAACCGACAGGAGTTTTATCTTGCCAATTGTTCCAGAGAGAATTAGCTTCAGTAAAGGCATCCGGGTTCCAAATTACTGAAACGCTCTGAAAGGGCTTTTTGATACAATGACCAGTCTTGACTTTGAAAAGGTCTTATAGGATGGTTTTGCATACACTTTGCTCTTTACCAGGATTGATATTCAAGCCTAGTAATAACCCGAACCATACGTGTCCGCTAGCAACATATGAACCTTGCGCTCCTCGTCACAATCATTTCTTGGATACAATTTCAGTTTTGTCAGACGATAGGAAATAATCAATACATGAGGAGTGTGGATGCCATAACCCGTAATTTACCTGGCATTTGCTGGGTACAAGTATTTTATAATTGACGAGCGTCATCGGCAAAATTCAAAAGAAGTTCGCCCCATGCCTATTTCTAACAGGGTCCCAACAAAAATCTTATCACCAAATCTCCAATTAAAGTCCCCCTAATAAGAATGTGGGGGATAGGGAATCTGCCGTATTTTTTTAAAATTTGAATTATATCTGCTAGCAATTGGTTGTATAATTCACTAACTAATTCGGTGGTACAGTGAACCGGAAAAACGCAACCGCCATTTAATTATAATTGCCAATTTTGATTTTGATCCACAACCTCGACGCGTCGGATGGAATTACAAAGATTATCATCAGTAATAATGACACTATCAGAAACGAGGAAACGCCAACACCCCACCACCCTTTAATAGACTTATTTTACCAACCCATGTATAGCCGTAAGGGGGTGACACTAATCTTCGCTTTTCAAAACGGTCTCAGCGACACCCAAAAACTCTAGATTTTGTCATTAAGTAGCTTTGCAACTTCGTAGACCTTTGTATTAATACGATTTACAGTTAATTGTAAAAGCAATATTTACACGGGTTTTGTTATTGTTGCTTTTAAACAAAGACGATTTTCTGTCCTTTCTCCTACAAACCTTATTACAAGTAGACTTGCGAATGGTAAATTTATCTATTAGATTTGAGACATGATAGATATTTTACATTATTGGCATTGGTTGACATTACATGTATATAAACAACAGAAAATCTCACAAATTATTTGAAACCATCCAGTCATTCAATGTTAAAACAGCGTACAGTTCCTGTCACTCGGCACGTTCCAGGGTAGAAGGCCAACACACTTGTAGGCCTATCATGGTGCCGGCACGCACTTGGCCAGCTTCTCAGTCCCTCGTTGGTGTGAATGTGATACTCAGCATCTGGATGGTAGAACATAGTAGCCTTATGTCCTACGCGATGGCAAATGTTACAAGTGATATGTCTGACCATGGAAGCAGCAGTTCTTGGCGAATGCTTTGTTACACCACAGAAGAAACACCCTTGCCTATTCTGCTTGAGAGGAAGCGGTCCGTCTACCTGAGCATTGGCCGGCGATATTTCTTGTACGGTTTAGTCGGCGCGGGACGAGCGGTTGCCAATGGACCACAATATGGGCTGGGGAATTTGGGGGAAAACTTCCATCGTCATGATCGTTCAGGCTTCTTAGGCTTGATGATAGGGTGCGCGTCGTTGATATTTTGTAACAAACGCCTTGTGCTTCTTATTTAGGTGATACGTCCGCGATCTGTTAAGGAGAGACACATCTGCTGATTTGTCTTGACGTCTAAAGTTACTGTCATTTTATCGACACATATACACCCTTGTCACTGCTATTGGTGTATACGCGCATTCATTATGTCCATTCTGTTTGGTATACAATCGTCATCAACACGCGGGCAGACAGATGAAACAACACTCGCGTGTTTGGAGCCCTCCTCTGTATGTCTTCAGATCATCTCGTTGTATGTCTCTTCCGCTTCTTCTGCTTTTTCGAGACACACATAGTCGTTGGTTGCTACAGTAAAATAACAGTTCAAAGCTTCAACTCTTGTTTTCCTTTAGCTTTTGATGTATTTTGTCTACACTTTTGCCACGATAAGACACTTTCTTTTAGTGTCTTGTAGCCCCGCGTTCATGAATGTCTCTCAGCATATATCCCCGATGAGTAGACACTTGCTAGCAGTGAGCCGTGGTAGGTGATTTGTGACCCGCGGTTTACGTAAATCACTTGGCGTGTTGGAGGGAGCTGGCTCAGGCTGCACGGGTTCGGGGATCTGGCGGGGATGGGCCGTCTAGTTCTGGGCAGGATAGCATGAGTTTGGCCGACATGTCGGATACGGTGGTTTGCAAGCATTTGAGAGCGTCAGCTTGGTCTGTACCAGTTGTTTTCAAGTCTCTATTTTCTCTTTGTAGATCTGATACAGTGTTCAGAAGATCATGCATAAGCTTGGGAATGTTTCTGCAGGTAAATGTAGGAACCAAATCCCAGGAGGAAAAACTGGTTTAGCTGTCGCTCGGATTCCGACACAGGCACGGTGAACGAGTAGTTGGCACACCACTTACATCCATCGTTTTGCCACCTTCCAGTGGTTATTGGCATTCCTCAATGCAAGGACTCTGCATGCGCTCCCTAAATTTGTGATAGGAGCCGCGGGTGCGGGTGGGTGAGGGCTAGTGACGGGCACAACTAGGGAAGGGGATCCAGGTGTAGGTCTCAAAGGGGTCAATGGGGGTCAGCGCAAAGGATGTATGCGATGGGGGGACAACCAGAGAGGGGGGAAAGGGGTTCACGTTTACGCACAAGTTCCTTCAGTTCACTGACAATAGCCACACTTGCGTTAGCGATAGCCGTTGGGTCCTGATCCATAGGCAAAATGGAGGCCGCGCGCTCTGGATAGTCATCCTTGCAGCATTGGATCAAAAAAAAAAAAATTTTATGAGTGTTCATAGTTAATGTTCTTGATATGGCTGGCGTGATTCGATTTCACAGCATTTATCGCGTCATCCAATGATCGTTTAACTTCCGACGATGCAGCATGTATGTCCTTAGAAGGCCAGTTGTCTTTGTACAAACCTTGTTGATAGATGGTTTTAACTGCAGGCCAGCGTCTCTCATTGTACAGTCACAGCATAGCATTAGGTCTCCTTGACACAAAGTCACACAGGTCTTCTCATATGACAGTCATTACGTTTTCTCCATATTGTAATCAAAAAGTGAATCCAGCCCCAATGTGATTAATTCAGTACACATCAAGCAAAATATAAATAATAAATCCCGCCGTTAAGCTGAAGAAAATATGATATTATAAATCCCGCCGCGTCGTATACTATACATAAGTACCACCATGTTCGCACTTAGAATGGTACCATGGATTCATAGCGCTTTGCAGATAGTTAGAACTCGATGGTTATAACGTGCAAAAGTGTTATAGGGCCACCCGCGAATATCAGACGAGGTCAAAACTACCAGAACACGAATAAGACGTCTACAACGAAAAGGTCACGATTATTGCGTCAAAATATACGTTAATGAGCATTATGTACATTTAATGATGAATTAAAATACCTAGTTATAAATCAATCTTTAATATTTTGTAGTAGGTCTCCATGTTGTTCTCTTTTTTGTCACCAAGAAATAAATATTTTACATAGATTATCAAGAGGTCAAACTCACTGGAGCAATGTCATAATTAAGCCACGCACATGAATAATAACTACGTACCCGTGACGAAGGTACCCTCATTTTTAATTAAATTTACGATTTACTCTTGTCACCCCACCGGAATCAGACGCATTGTTTTTTAACTATTGTTTACAAAACGGTTTTGCAATTTGGCAAATGAAATGTATCATCTATCAGAGTTTGAAAACAACGTTGAATACATAAACCCAGAGCAATCGCAAGGTCACGGATGGGATGGGGATCACCCGAACAGACGGAAACAGTCTAACAGGCGGTCAACATGGCGACCTCCTGAGTCAACATGTCGGCCTCCAGGGAAAACAACATGGCGAAGTCGATCTTTATAGTATGTAGATCCGCGAAGTTTTCATCGCTTACACTGCACTCGCAAGCTTTAGATTGGCTCCAGCCTAGTCGATACCAATTATCGTGTTTGTATGCGAGTCGTTGAATCCCATTCGTTTTCACAGTAGATTAAGCACTATAGGGAACTAAGTAACCGTGAAACTCACGGTACTAATTTTTTGGCGATCGATGGACTGTAGGACTATAGTATACTATGAGCATGTAGAGAGTACCACAATAAATCCGGACCTCCAATCACCACTTCCCACCTTCCCTGCCAATACGAAGAAGTTCATGTTTTTTGTTTTATTTAAATTATTTGTGTTTGGTCATGATTTTTGTTTTTTACCTAGCCTATTGTTGGATGCACCGCTTCCGTTGTGTGCCACTGGTGTTAAAAGTGTACAACCAAACGACAGTAAAACGTATAATACATTCTGTCCGTTTATGATTATGTTTCTGCCAATATTCCATACGAAATTCATGCTGTCATCACTGTCTCGTTCCTTCCAATAACTATGAGATGAATGCTAAAATTGCTTAATCACTAAATGACATAATTGGTTTCTTGTATAGATTTTTCGTGCTTAAATATTTAATTAGCTTAATAGTTACTATATTAGTACAAAATGACTGGGTAAAATAAGGACTATCAATATTCCCGACAAATGAAAATAACACGCCTAAAATTGTTCAAATGACGGAGCTATCTATGTTTTTGGTTCATGAATTGGGTCTCCTATATTTATCATTATAGTCACAATTACCTTAAAAGCCACTATCCAGCGAATATCTTCACAATGTAAACACATTGGCGCGCGCCCGTATCCTTTCATCAAAGTCCATTTTTTGCACTATTGTTATTGGAAATTGTTGTAGTAATACCCCCATGTAAGTGGCTAAGCGTAACACTCCCTATTTGTAAGAATTATGATTTTTATGTTTTGTTGTAATTAAATAAGTCGGGATTCCGACTTTTTCTCCTTGGTCTAGAAACATCGCAATATTGCATCTTCAAGACCGTTAAAATAATTAAAGGGTTGCTATTTTTTCGCAAAGTTACCAGTCAAGGGTTGTCATATGACCTCAGCCTAGCAATTTAGAGACAAAATATCGCATTTTGAATTTGGGAAAAAAACTGTGACTGATAGTGGCTTTAAATAAGTCTGATCATGATTGTGATAAAATGTTAGCCAAGGTTACTTGCAACAGAATTTCATATGAAAGCTCTTATTTTGCAAAATATACCCATGAAAGAATTATAAGCTGAAAAGTGATCTTTCAAAATCAGAATCACCGTGACCCAATTCGTTTTCATTTTAAGACGAATTTCTGTAGCCAAACATACAAAGGAGGAATCGATTTGCTTGTTTAATCTTATATGTGAATATTACAGAAATAGGGAGCCCAGTAATTTCTCAAGAAAAATCTCGTTACCTTTTTGCCCGTTGTCACGTCACGGTCCCAGTTGCCCCTGTCCCACCCCGTCCATGGGCCTACAGTAAACGATCGTGTAATTCCTTTTAACGAATTGGCCTAAATCTTAAGTGTTGGCACGGTAATTGTTTATTACTATACTAAAAGCTATAATAAACAACAAAGTGGCATTGAACTCACAAAAATCTTAAACACATAAGCCGCTTCTTGGGGATGAAAAACAGACTGTTGAACAGATAACACGAAAAATCAGCGGTAGTTAACATCAATCTGCATTATTGTGAGCAAACTTGGAAGAAAGTGTCCATTGACATGGTGTTACACATCGCTTATTTCTTCAAACTTACTTAAACCGAATCGAGTGAGGTTTACATTAAAATGTGGTTTTAAAATTCTTTTTAAATTTCTCACATTTTATACGATACTTTTGAAGTTATGGTCGCCTATAGTTAGGGTGTAATTTCTTTCTGAGACCCTTTACACCCTAAAAATATTTTCCAACAACGGGTCATTTTTTACCCCGTTTAGAGTCAATCTGCACCGACTAAAATCGGGTTAAAATGTTGACCACTTCATTGGTCAAGCACGTGGGAAATTACCCTTTTTGTGAATGTGATCGTATTTGACCCCAATTTTGAGTCGGTGCATAGTTTTGATTTGGCGTTTTGTGTGTAGGACATTTTACCCTCAACCGGGAAATCTGTTTCCTCAAACCGACCTCCTATAACATAACATGAACTCCCTTTGTTTTATATTTATAGGCGTGCGTTTCACTCCTATTCTAAGGTCTTTGTTCCAAATTAACATTTCTTTATTAATTTTTTCACTTGATAAATTATTCTATATTTGTATTTTTTTAATATTCAAAAGTTCCGGTAATGTGTTGGCGTCCATCCTATTCAGTAATTACGTAACCTTTATTTTCAAGGGCAAACTGCAGTGGTTCTTCATACATTGTTAACATGCATAATTATATTGTATATGCTTGTTATTTGAATGTTGAGATGAATAAATTTGATTGTTTGGATTGTTTGATTGATTTAATTGATTTATTGAAGACAAAGGAACATTTGCGATAATAATACTATATGTTTTTTGTCTTTTGCACCTTGCTGTACTTTGATGCGAGGTCATTAGGTTGTAGGGAAATAACAAAAACTACCACACGAGAAATTGTGATTGGCTATTGACCGTAGATTTGGAATTGTTAGCTCATTACTATTTTGTGTATCTGATGACAAATACGGGGGACCTTTAGTCCTGGCCCATAGAGGTCATGCACGTTCAATCGATCAACGTTGTTGGAACAAAAGAATTCTATCAGGCCTCATCTCCCGTAATGCATATCCCGTCCTAATATCCATGCAATTAATGTTGGTGTGTTGTGAATTAGGTATGAATGAATGATGCGGCCATGAAGGTTGTGTAGATTAGCGGCGTAATATGTGAGAGATTTACACCAAAGAGGGTTCTATATAGATAGGAGGCAAAAACGTTACGTAATCTTTAGAAATTCACAGCCTCGCATGTTTTGCCGACCACAAAAAAACCTAGAGTACCAACATTAGAAAGAATGGCTGCCTCGCTTCGTACACATAATGTGGGTGACGCTTTGCATATAAAACTTAAATCGGTAGTGATAACAAATTAATGTATGTGTAGAGGTGGCCAGGTGTAATAAAGTGTACCTGGATCATTGTGCGCAGATATTTTTTTCTCATAATGCATGCGCGCTTAGGTGAAAGAGGTATTCATTGAGGCGGTTATTTAAATCCAAGACGACTGATGTGTCATTCATTCGTGTGTGGCCATGGGTAGGACACAAAATTTAACCACCCAATAGCAACCAACATCCAACACTGATATTTTGGCGGGATTGTTGTATCGAATTGACATTATGGTGTAAACAAGCCCCCAAACTGATAATTATTATTCCGTGCAATATTCAAATGTCAGCGCCCCGCACGGACGACTGGTTTGATGCTTTCCCACCTTGTTACACCATCACGCAGTACATGACACTCATTTCTGTGTAGAACAGCCTCAACATCCCCAGTATTCTGATGGGTGGTTCTCATGTGGTGTAGGTCCAGTTGATAATGGTTGCATCAAACTTGCATGTTATTCCAATATCTTCAATCCGTGTCATCTGCGAGCGTTACTATGGGATGGTCTCCAAAGAAAATCCAATTGTTGCCTTTTTCAATTCTTGTGTGGACCATGGTGGAACATTAGTTAATTATTTGGCTGAAGACTAGCTCAAGTTCAAGTTTATTGATTACGGGCCAATGGCGCATTTCAATAAACCATAAAAAATTATAATAATAATATAAACAAAATAGGAGAGGGAAATATAAATTACAATAATTATACAGAAAAAAAAACTAGACGGGCAAGAAAAATCTGAAAATATATTTAACACAATATTTTAAAAGAATTTCTTACAGAAGAGATTCATTGTGCCGTTTCATTGATACATAAATATATTTTACTAATGTTTTGAATTAATTTGTTCATTAGTTCTACAGAGCAAATTGTTTGAATGTGAAATATGAGGCGAAAACCTATGGAATAAAAAGGAATGAAATTATTTCTAAGGTCTGCTAATGAGGGCAGACAGAGGGACATTGGTATCATTCTCAATGGCGTTTAGGTTACAAAAATTACAGGTTCGTTTTTACTGTGTGCCCAAGATCTTCCTTACTGAATAGCAAGAGGAGGGAACCAGAACGGAATGATGCAAGCTGATTGTACCCGTGACTTCATAACTAGATGAGGAACCGTGACAGCTCTAAAATAATGACAAAAAATCACTAAGTGCCCCATGTTTGACACCTCACTTCTACGTCAGAAGTATGTCTCACACAACATAAATAAAAAATGAAGATCATGATCAGCATTTTCTATCAAATCAATAAACGTCTAGATCAAATAAATTTGTATTCAGACATTAAATATATCTTCAAAAATCTACATAAAACAAATACAGCAGATAAATGTGATGATTAGACAAAAAGTACAGAATGGTCATGCTAGCATCACTGAACAGAGTTTTAAAAACTGGGTGCCCTTATTTTGGGTAAATTACAAACTTACTATAATACAAATACGTTGGTCACCTTCCGCTCCATGGACTTGATTAAGAGGATAACTTTGCTGTGCTTTAATAAGAACTAGCCTACATTGTATCGGGGGAAACAAAGAATCAAGATTTAATCTTACTGCGAACCCGAAACAATTTAAATAATTGAGTTGTTTGAACTCATACGGCATTCCTAGGTTTTAATTTTTACATCATGAACTACACATACCAGTTAGGCCCTAATATTATTAGTTATCCCATGTTTGTTCACGCAATACGGAAAAATATCTATGGTTTGCTTTCCCAATATAACATGAGGCGATAGCCGAAGCCGACCGAATGTGATTATTGGAAACAAACCATAGATATTTTACGTATTTAACGTGAGAACAAACAGGATGGTAAGGGGTAACGAATTTATCATTAGTGACAGTTGAAGTGGTAAGCATATAAAGTTTGATAAATTTTATTTAAATCTGAATTAGCACAGCTAAACTACAATCTAAGTACAGAAGCCAGAAAAGCTCCGACTTGTGAGTAGGCCAAGTCGTCTTAGCCTGTTTCTACTGAGGCATACAGTGTACAAATCAACAAGTTGGCCGAACTGAAAGTAACTAAACTCAGTCTTATTGTCCTGATACATACAATTCCCAATTCCAACAATGACAGTCCCGACCAAGATGTCCTGGCCACAGTGATTCAGTAGTCGTCTTGCCTATGCAGTGCAAAGAGTCAGGCAGGAGTTTTGATTCTGCCGGCGGTAGGGCATGCACTGTAGCCTAAGGAAAACACAGAACGTACCTCTTTGAAAGGACATCACAAAGGTCCACTAGTTCTCCAAAACACACAGGGGAACTTTAAAATGTTTTTTACATAAAGAATTTAGGGAAAAGTATCAAGTAGAAGATGTGTTTGGTATTGCCAGCAGCAGTCACACCATTTGTGTTGAACCAATGATCTCTACACACTGGGATAGGCTATCGCGCTCGCACGGTGAGGAAACCGAAAATTGCTCGGCGGCCCTTTTGCTCTACCCAAGGACCCGGTCGTGCACGTACAAAGGAATAGGGGAACTACGGACAAAGGGGACAGATAGGAGATAATTCGCTTAGTCAAGGTGGTCAATTATTGGTTTTGATGTTAGGGTATGGGTGGGTATATTTCCGAACAAAATATGATCAAAAATGTTTAAAAGTCTTTTAAAACATGTTTAAAAATGCATATTTCAGATTTTTAGCTCACAGACACCAATTCATGCAGTTAAGTCTTGACTACTATAGTTCACAGATTCTATTTGTATTATTAATCCTCCTTCTTTTTTCCGCTTTACTACCCCCCCCCCGCAAATGACTTGTAAGCTCCTAAAGTGATGGAAGGGGGTCGGGGAGGGGGGAGATAGTTTAGCTCTCGTATCTCTTATTACAGGTTTTAAAGAGATTTGGGGCAGGCACAGTCTATTTTAAAAATATTACTTAAGAATTTGGGAAAAAATCTGGGGGTTCTTGAATTTGGGTCGGGGACCAATGCTTGTTCCAAAAAAGAGCGACTAGGCCTATAGCTTTAAAGGGGACAACCTTTGGGTATAAAATTTTCAAAATAAATATTGTTCTAGGGGGTATCAATTCAGTTGGGATTGTGACGTGGTTCAATGATATAAATAGGAAAATGTAATCAGCAAAATAACCCCGAATGTGTAATTTTTCTTGCAGTATAGCAAAAGTGCCACTTTTTGTATATTGGCTACACTCAGAATATTAATTGGTCAAAAAAGTGTCTTATTTGACTAATTAAATATTAATCATGCACATTATTTTTTTAGAATCCACAAAATAGTGCTAAAAAGTGGTTTGAATTAAAAAGAATGTTTTTTTAAAGATTTTTGGATTAAATTTTATAATTGCAAATATTTTTACAACTTAAAAATTAGGACTTTTTAATTACAAAATTCGTCAAAAGACTAATTAGCAAATGACCAATGTGTACTTAAATTCGTCATTTTTGTGCTTGGCAAACTAATTCGATTTGGTGAGTATAAAGTCGTCTTTAATTAGTCAATTAACATTTGACATTAAAATTAGTCAGTCATTAATTTGTCATTTTATTAAAGTGAAAATTTAGAGGTAATGAAAATATTTTGTAATCATGAAAACTAGTTTAAAATATGGGAAGGATATCTTCCAGCATAGCAAATATGTTTCCAGCATTGAAGTACATTATGAATGATAAAACAACTGATTTGCATGACTAATTTTTAATAAGTCAAAAAGACACTTTTTTGACTAATTAATATTCTCAGTGTATTTTAAAGAAGGTATTTAGGTCCCACAAGGGGTATAATTTTGCTGCAAATTGGTCCCTTTATTTAAAAAACAAACAAACTGAAAACTAGTATAATTTCACCAAAAACTGGCTCCGTTAGACTCCCGTTAGAGGTTTATTTTCACTGAAAATTGGTCTTGTTAGCCTTTTCGGGGTCAAGTTCAGAACCCCTGGAATGAGCATCCCCCCACCCCCATCGGGTAAATCTCGCTTTGAAGAAAAGATAATGCACTGCAGTCTATGGGGTCAGTATACTGCACAAAATCATTGTTTAAACCAACTTGGAAATTAAAATTGGAAGGAACTGAAATGTTGGTCCTTGACCTTGGGATTTATAAGCTAGTCTAGTGACACTGTTTTGTGATAAATGTAGAAATCACAAGCTATCCCTTAGGCCTAATTGTGATCCATTTCTACATGTATCTAGCGAAAAGACTCATGATTTAAATACTAATTTAATATTCCCATGGATTTATTATAGCATTTTAGAGCACAACTAGTACAGTGAATTAGTGCATACAGCATTATGTACAGTGTATAGGCTACGACGTATGTACACCCACAAGTATCATCACTAATCGGTCGCAAAATTGCCTAGAATACATTCGTTTACTTCTACTCACAGTTAATTTCAGGCAAAACGGGCAACATACTTCATGCAAATTGCAAACGCTTGATATTTTTTCAGATATTGACCAGAAAAGTACTTTATAAAGGCATACTGTATACTCATCCCATAGAAACCCGTGCAACCGAGTGAATGTTTTGGGTAGAGCAAAAGGGACGC
>JAMKCH010023680.1:0-21618 GCA_023653785.1 Ophioderma brevispina
AAGGGATTTTCTTGTAGAAAACTTAATTGTAGATATATATATTATCATCAATAACATATGTAATTTTTATTTATGATAGAAAACATTCAGAAAAATCGAAAATGGTTAATTTTAAAGAGTGGTATTTCGGTAGGGCATAATGCCAACTCTATGGCAAAAATCACCAGTGATGCTGGGCGATCAAGATGGCGCCATGGACAAAAGGTGCTACATATCTCTCGATAGAAGCTGAAACCCAAAGATAATCTTAAGGTGATTTAAGTGGATACATCGGTGCTGAAAAGATCCGAAACGACCATTTCTAATAAGGCTTCGACATGTGTAAAACCTGGCCTACGAACAATGTTTTGCAACACAGTGTGTAGGTAATCGCTCATTCCATACGCATGTCATACTCATGAGGATGGTGCCTGTGAAGTGGTAATCATTCATAAGGTCGAACTCATGAATGGATTCATGTCACAATGATGTGGTTGGGTGAGCAAAAGGCCGAGGCCCGTTTACAGTGGACACTAACTGCATTATGTGAAATGCATAATTCCATATATCAGTAAGCGGTTATATTGATAAATTGCAATGGTGGACTGCAAGATGTAATCATGCAAATAAAGATAATTATGATCGGGAAAAAAACGGATACAGTTACAAAATTTGGAGTAATCAGAGATTTCAATTACGGTGAAATGATTTACATTTAACATGTTTATATCCCAAGCTCCAAGCATTTCAGGTGCATTTAGTGTTAAAACACCTTGTTTGTGTATCCCCTTCATGGGATGTCCTCAAGACAAAAAGATTATTTCCAAAAATTTTTAGTTGATCCTGATAGTCGTTTTGATGGTAATTGAGCAAGTGTCGTATCACTGGCCCATAGGAAACGTGCGTATTTTAAAATACAAAAATCCGAATTTCTTATGAAGTAAATCGAATTTGCAATCCTCAATTAGGCACACATTACTAATAGGCCAACGATCATATGAATAAGTGGTGAGTCAAAAAGAATAGTAAGTGATGATTATATTTTATCAAAAACCTAATTGAGCTTGTTAGAAAAATTAGATCTTCGAAACATGCATGTTCTTCCGCTCATTAGAAAAAATGAATCACCGAAATCGCAATTTATTAAACAATTGTTATGCCTTTTACCGAAGGAACCCATTTATCCAGCTGTCCACGGAATGGCTGAATGCTTTGAATATGTATGGTACCTGGGAAATGACTGGGTCATGAAATGTACATGAGATGTAAATCGCGAGTTTCAAAAAACAGATTAGCATGGGTCCTGCATAAATCAATAATAATAAATAACAATCTGAAGGTATGTTCAAAACTAACTTGGCAATCTTGGTTGAAAGGTATTAGGTATCATGGCCCCTCCATATCCGATGTACAACAAACTTTAATAGTTTAAACTTACTTGGCAGATACGTTCCTCCGGTTGAGGTTCGACAGCAGTTCGGGTTTGCATTTCCCGCAAGCAAACCGCACACCTTGCAACCAGGTTATTATTTATTGGTCAGGAATTTCATGACTATGGAACCGTCAAGAACCGACAACATGAAGTCAGGAAGGAAGATGGACTGTCAGGTCCCAAGCTAACATTGCTCGAGTGAGACAAGCTCTGAGAATGAACCAAAGTATCAGCTCAATTATTGGGTTCATTCTCAGAGCTTGTATCACTCGAGCAAATGTTAGTTGGGACCTGGCAGTCTTCTGATGCTTCATGTTGTCGGTTCGTGGTGGTTCCATAGTATGGAATGCCTGACCATTGCCTATAATAACCTGTTTGCAAGGTGCACGGTTTGCTTGCGGGAAATGCAAGGCAAACTGTCTCTGAAGGGCTTCAAAGTAGGTTCCAACTATAAAAGTTTGTTCTACATCTGGATAGGAGGGGCATGATAACCAAATACCTATCCACGAAGATGCGAAGTAGTTTTTTGAAATACCTTCAGATTTGTTTTGATACTTACTGATGTTGTGCGGACCATGCTAATCTGTTTTTGAAACTCGCGGGTTTACAGATCCATTTACATTTCAATTGACCAGTTTCAGGTCAGGTATTCACACATATTCAAAGCAAAACATTCCGTGGACAGCGGATAAATGCGGTTCCCGGAAAAAAGGGGTGGGTGGTGGGGGGGATAAAAATTTTCGGAATGATGGTTTCGGTGATTCTTTTTGTTCTATTGAGCGGGAGAAAATGCTTGTTTCGAATATTAAAACTTTTCTATCAAGCTCAATTATGTTTTTTTTGTAAAATATAATCAATCACGGTCCTATTCTTTTTTGACTTCACTGTGTTAAAGAGACAATGGCACATTTGAAAAAGAGTACGCCCTCAAGATTTTTCAAATGATTACTCTTTGCATGGTTGAAAAGTTTTATATACATTAGCAACCACTTGAAATGATTAAGACCAAATCAGCGGCCGTATGGGAACAGAACGATTTTATAACAGAAGGACGGAAAAATGGAGTGGAACAAAAGAAAACGCACACCGTTTGCATGTTTCCCACGGCATGCGCCCTGTTTGACCGGTCTGTGACCTTTGTGGTTTTAAATCAATGAGTACGAGTTCTATGATATTATGTAATATACATTTTGTTCGATTTTAAAGGTATGGAACAACTTAAAGTTAGCTAACAAATTATCTGGATGTTCTTTAACCTCTGTTTTTGGTATGTGATTTTTATATGTAAAATGTATCTCTATCTTCCAATGGCCTTAGACTATTCTGACCGGGGGGGGGGAACTGGGGGGGGGGGGGGCAGGGAAAAAATAAGGGAAGTTGCTTGTAGTAAGGTTACCCCGTATTGAGTAGGCCGAAGTTAGCATTTTACAATAGCAATGGTCGGGAGCTGATGAATTAAAAGGGAGCTGGAGTGGCAGTCCATTTTGCATAGGCTTCAAGTGTACTATTCTGAAACTTCAAAGTACGATATCTCACAAACCAAATGGAATTTCAAGTTGATAAAATATTTTTTGAAATTACACTCTTGGGCAAATCCCCGACGGTGTTTTGCTCTTTCTATGAGTCATTATGAGAAAATATAAATAAATGCCAAAGGGATACGATGGGGCGGGACTTTCCTCCCAAAATTCGCCAATTTTTTAGAAATTAACTCCCAACAAATAAACACTCTTAACGAAAACGTGGCTTATGGATATTACACAGTTGATACCCTACATATCGCCAATGGATGTGTTAAGCCCGACTTTTAATTGCCAAAATATAAAATTCTAAAAGAAATTGTCCCAAAATCGAGACTCTTGAAATCATTATTTTTTAAACAATATTTGTAACAGGTGTTTAAAGTCATTTTCTTAAACATTTTTGTGGCAGGACACTTATCTAGTTTGCTGAAATCGATTTTTGAATGATTTATAACTTTACCCACTCCAGACCCGTATATCGTCTACCAGGGGGAGGGGGTGGTGACACCCCCCCCCCCCCCCCCCAGTGAACTTCGCTATGGTGCGCAAAATGCCAAAAACGTTCGTAAAAAGCTTCTAGTTAATCGTTCTTCATCCTTTCCGGTCATTTCAGCTGAAAACAATTGAAGGTGCACCTTCACGGGGTTAGGGTATGCCGCAAAGTCGAAGGGTAGGGGGGTGGTGCCACCCAGGATATTTTATGGGCATTTTGAAGATATTAGCACAAGCCTGGCTCTAAAACTCACGTTTATGTAAAAACTAGCCCAATTTACATCATTAGAGCTGAAACCGCATGAAAATTTGATATTCATACTGTTTTAGCGCCCAAAACTGGATTTTACCATTGCTGTGGAAAATGCCGATTTGCGACTCGCGGACTTGATGAAGCTTGTGACGCCATACTAGGTATGTTGGTACGTATTTGTATCAATAGAAAAAGGAGAACAATAGCATCCACTGGTATCAAAATCCTACGCATCGGGTGTTACTGTAAACCGAATCTCGAGGGGGGTGGTAACCACCCCCTCCCCGTGGTAAACCGTGTTACAAAAAAAGACTTGGTAAGACGAGGGTTAATGATTTGTTTGTTAAAAATGATAGCAGAATGTCAACATCCTGGGCTGACTGTGGCAGAGAAGTGAATCTTACAAGGAAAATAACAATAGTTACTCCTCTGTTTTAACAAAATGTAAACACCCAAACTGTTTCAAATTCGTGGAAGTGAATTGAAGTAAGAGTTCCACTTTCAGGTGTCTGGATTTTGTTTCTATCCATTCGTTGTACTTTTAAGTGATTCTTTTGTCCTAATGTGTGGCCTTTAAAGGGTCGATCCTCCTCTATTCGTTCAATTTCCAAACCACCTTTTTATCTCTTTTCAAATCTAATCAATACCGGTGTACATGAAATTTTGTGACAACCAATCGATTACACGACAAGTTCGGCTCCCAATTACAGGTCGAAGGTTAAATTTTCTCACCTTACCATTATTGAATTGTTTTTCACAAAAGTTCGGTATCCCCACAGGTGGGGGGGGCCGTTTTTTTTAGCCCTTGTCCCATTACGAAGTACCCTCAGGTGGTATCGGTTAATTCAAATATTCGACGAGGTAAATGTTAAAACTAAATGTAACGGTGGAAATATTTAATAGATATAGATGACACATTGCAGGCAGAGTGCGTGTATTCACCGCTGCGTCTATTTTCTGAATCGTATTATTGAAAGGAATAAGAAGACTTCGCATTTTCGTTGGGAAACAATTCTGCACAGAATAAACACTGTGGGACGCAATAGGGTCGATGGGGAGGACCTTTTGTTAGAACTCGTATAGTTGAGCTGGATAAACTTCTAGAAAGCCATCGGTAAAAAACCTTTCAAGAGGTCATCACGAGTGATACTAATCATGAAAATAACATACTTTACATTGAAAATATCCTGCAAAAAAAGTGAAACAAAATGTAATATTTCGTACACCAAACTGAGCTGCTTGGCCGTAAATTTGAAAAATGATATATTGTTCATTTATGTAGGGTCGACACGGCAGGACCGCGTGTTATTTTTTACTCCGGATCTGTTCCCGCCTGTGTTATTGAATCATGCTAAGCAAGCTTAGGGAGTGGTTAAAAGGATCTAAATACTATGGGGTGGAGAATATATGGGGGGTAGGGTAAAAAATAAGTCCCAAAAAAGGGGGATCAAATAATTTCCACCGGTATAGGGGGGATCCAAAATATATTAAGGATTATTTTTGCTCCATTCAAATCATAAAATTTATCATTATTTTATTATTCCAATTTGCAATTTTCGGGAACAAAAATTTCCATTAGAAAAAGATGTCTTAAAAACCACATATTGTAAGGTATCAGCGGAGGGGGACCCTTCCTGTGCCCACTCCCACATAATCGGCGCCATGTCCACATTGTGGCCACCCTACTAACATCTTTTAGTACAGAAACAACTTCACTACGATTTTTAACTGTTCACCTTTAATCATATCATTCCAAGAGGAAAGAAGAGCAAAGGCTACTACAAGTTACCTCCAGCAACGGCGGTCATCAATAGCCATTTTTAACAGTTGACTTTTAAAGTATCATGTGTCCAATCCCCCAAGAGACACTGGACGTATTTGAATAACAGTGTTCATTACCGTCCGGGATATCTGCTATGGTGGTAGGCGTACATACAGTGTAAACTCGTTAAAGGAGAGATTTTAAAATAAACAGTTGTTAGAAAAATTGAAAAATATGATTTTTTTGCATGATGTAAAGCTTTCTATCAAAAATATATTCCCCATCTGCAACGATTAAAGCTGAGAAATGTTTTCTGTGGTACAAATATTGTGGAAAATAAATAAAAAAGATAAAAAAAATGGAAATTCAACCTATGATTTTCTATTGAAAATAAGGCATATCAACTTTCTTTCTTTTCAAACTATCTGAGCCAAGGAATCTATTGAGTGTCTAATCTATATGAAATTAACCTATCACAGGAAAATATGGATGACTTAAATCTTCGTTGCTCTTAACAGCCTCGGTCATCAGAAAAGTTGGGGTTTTATGCTCTAAAACTTCGTTGTATGAGTCTGGCTCTTTCACAAGGGTTGCATGCCCTGTCAAATTGTAGATGGTGGCGGATTTAGTACTATGTCTATTCTTGAGAGGTTCAGCATCTTATGGCCGCATTTTCCATGGTCTTGAGATAATCTATTACAGCAGCCATATAGCAAAACTGCGACGCATTAGTCTTAAAACAGTTAACATTGTGGAATTGGTAATGTAAGACTTTTCCACAGATGCTCTAATTTCCAGAAGGCTTTTCAAGCAAGAGCTTTCCGTCTTTTCAGGTCACTAGTAATGGATCCATCATGGAGCTAGATATTGGAAATTGCCTCACATGATTTAATGCTGTTTCCAACTTGTGAGGCGGATGTTGGACAATGTGGTCATGTACTCTGTCTTCAGTGCACTTATAATAAGACCTACATTTACTGTTGCATCTGCAGTCCTAGAGAGCGAGATGGGCCCAGAAATGAGAATCAAGCGAGGGTGAATATCCTCATCAAAGTCCTAGTCAATTAACAATTGGCCGGATATCTATAGTATTGATTGGAGAGGACAAGTCACAACTTAAGAGACTTCTGAAAGAGAAGGCATGGAGACAGAAGCATTTGATCACAACCTTTACTTTTTAAACCATCGTCTATTGAGCTAGCTTTTTCTAACAAAACTATGAAGGGGGGGTGGTTACCCCGTGATATTCGTTACTGACTGTCCGAGTATGTAAATTTGGTACCGCAGGATAGCTAAGAGTTGCGTCTTTCCATTGGTATCAAATAGTTGCATTTTCAGACTTTACTTGTTGACAGTCACGTTTGGCCGTGGTTGGATGTAAGAGTAAAAAGTAAGCCGTTGATGAAAACAAACACATAATCGCAGTATCTTTTCAACGTGAATCATTTTAAAAGTCAGATTCTTCATTTGCTTCACAATGCGCTGGGTCATTTACATCAACTCTTTCAAGGGCGCCATGAAGATTAGTGCAAAAAAAGTTGTCGTGATAAACGCGCATGACAAACCGTTTCGTTCCATATTATACTGCTCTACTACAACAGTGATACTACAATCAAGCCACCCAGTTTGCATGGAAAAATGTATTTTGACACTTCAAAAATGTCATACCGTGTGTCGGATATGTCTTCGGCATGGGCATAATAACAAAAAATAATACATGAATATACTAAAAAGAGGCTAAAAAATGTGAGATGAACTAGTTAATACCGCATTTTTAGTAACCCTAAAGCTTGTTTGTACCGAGGGTAATATCATGAAAAGTTGGTATGCGGGTAAGGCAATGCAGCTAAAAACATGAATTTGGTCAAAATATGAAGAACTAAAACAAAATAGGCAACGAGTGAAAAACAAAAACATGATTCCATATCGTAGCGACTATATGGTAAATGTCCCAAAAGTATAATGTACCCCATGATGTAATCATAGAGATCACAATCATAAGATGTGACATTTGTCCTCTAGTTTTTAGAGCGAGTTTTAAGGGAATGGCGCCACAATTTTGATAACTGTTATAATTAGGGACACACCACCTATACCCCGCCAAATCTGACAATTCCATTGCGGGAATCTTGCCATGTAGGCATATAGGGCTGATGGTATGTTGTAGCGCCCACTGTATTCTTATATCCCATAGGAAGCCGTGTCTAATAACGTTTATGAAGATTTATTCGGATGAAAACGGATTTGTCCACTGCAGGATGGGTTAATGGCCGCATTGGGTCTCGGTTGCATTGTTTCTGCTACTTTGCATAAGCCAGCCATCCGTTCATTCACGTCATGTTGGCTTCCGGTCTCCGTTGACCAATGGCGTTGGCAATTTGCTCCCGGGCTTTGGCGTTTTTCCGCCATCCGTCGTCACATAGCATCAGATCTGCGTAGGAGAAGGTCATGGTTTTTAGTTTACTTGACAATAAATTGTTTTGCTAAAGGAAATTGTCTTGGCTGATGAGTAAGTCTTTATGGATATTGAATCTGTAAGACTATTGCAAGGCTTCACATGTGTGCCTATCTTCCCTTCGTATGCTATCATTATAGATTAGCCATTCAATGTTTCGAATATAAGAATGAATTAGAAAATCGATCCATTGGACTATTCCGTTGCTTGTTTGCGGGGAGTATGGCGTGAACGATGATAGGACCAAGCTATTTCCTTGCTGATTATTTCCGAATCGTCGTTAAGGAGTTAACTATATTTCAGAGAATCACGGATTTTACTGTCTTGAGGATCGGGTAAGACGGTGCGTCAGAATTATTTAACTCTAATGTGGACAATAAGTTAAAGTCAATAATTCAGGCTTTGATGTTTGTATTTTCCATCTGACCGGTTCCGTGCATATTTAAAGAAGCGAACAACGACAAATTTCAAACGCCATTTATATTGTTGTCTTGTTTATGGTACACATTACGCTTGATTAACTTGTTCAAATAAATCTATGGGGTCTACATGGGTTTTCCGGCAAATAACTGGCTATCGCAGTTCACAAGATTGTATGATGCTGTCATGATAAGAAACCAGGTTTCAAATGTCATCGTCAGGAGCAGCTGTGTCCCAAGTGTCGCACGTTTAAGAATGGCCTTTGCCGCGAGTGCCACGTGTGTCGAATTTTAACATGTAGACCCCTAAGCTTGTATGGCAATATTTCTGTTGTATTGACACTAAATGAAAAAAAAATATGTTTTGTCCAAGGTCCGATGCTCTCATTTGTATGCACCTTTTTGGAATTGTCAACATTTGGTTAAAATGTGGCGGATATGTCCATCGTTTCGCTGACGTAGGAATCAGTCGACCATTTGCGCATTTGCGAACTGGAGTTCAATTAATCTTATGGTGTTCTATCTCCTTAGGTGCTTTTAATGTTTTTTTTATTAGCTTTTCAAATTTTGCATGTTCTAATCCATAAATGCTGTTCGGTGCAATATCATGGGGCACATATTTTACCAAGTGGTTTTCCTTTAAATAGCTTTATATGTCTGGTTGAACATGTATGATTAATGTAATATGTACAGGTTTGTGATTTAATTTCTCATGCATTATGGGAATCCAGTTCGAAAATTGTATGAACCTGTGGTTTTTGGTTCGTTTTTTTTACCACGGGTTTTATAGTGTCACGTACTTTGGCATTATCACTTTTCATTATTAAATGCATTTTAGAAACCCTTATGAATGGTCCGGCCCCTCCTTTCTGCATTTGGTTTTTTTTTTCAATTGTGGCAACGCCTTTGGATTCTTGATCATAAACTTCATGTTTTGGCCTTCCTCCCAGTGATTAAATGTATTGTGTAATTTGTGTTATCAAAATTTTTGGGCGAGGATTTAGTCAAATTTGTTTTAGATCTGTAATTGTATAGGGAAATTGCCTACTTGGTAATTGATATTTGGTGTCGATCTAGTGCCGAATGGTGCTGCAGGCTAGGGGTGTTCAGTCAGTCGGACTGAATACATTTGCTCTCAAATTCTGCTGTGAATTTGGCAATGCTAAGAGTTAAGACAAGTTTCTGCTCAAAACTTGTTTGGCACCAGTTTAATCTGTAAATTTGGTATACTAGGTATTGGGTAAATTTAAAAGTCCATGCTTGGGTTCTCGCTTCACCCCAACCCCCCCCCCCCCCGCCGGGAAGGTGGGGGTTTGGTCAATTTTCCTGGCTCAGAAACTTGTTTGCCACCAGTTTTATCTTTTCATATTTCCTTAGCTAAAAGGCAGCTCATTGCAATTTCTTTTTGGATTTAATTGTTGGGGTTTCTTCATTAATATGGCAATTTTAAATCTTTACGGATACAATGCGAGCGAGCCAGAAGTAACTGACTTCAGGCTCTTGCAGTTTATGGCTCTATGTAAAATTAATTGCACAGCATTTCAAATGTTACTGCGGCAATTACAATATTAATGGTATTTTCATTTATTTAATTCCAGGCAATCCCTAGAGGTTTTAACTTCAGATTTTCTTTTTCGTGCACTCCGTCTCAGCCTATTGCATTAATTCACTTATTAATATTGCAATTTATCTTAGATATTGGATGCCTGCGAGCTTTAGAGGTACTGACTTCAGGTTCACATTTTATGTTAATATTCAACAAATTGTTTAGGAACCGTTTTCTTGAGGTAGTTGACTTTAGGAGCCCTTTAATGTTTTGCATTAGAAAAACCCTTAACATTCAATATTCTATTGGATCCCTAGACTGCTGCGAGTAAGCCAGGCTAAATGGTTTATATATACCAATATAGTAATGTCAGCCTAATATTTGGCACAATGGTTCTCTGATGATAGTATATGAATGATGTAGTATGTTGGCTTTGTAGGAATTTCAATTCATTTGGTGAAAATTTGCAAAGGAAACTGTCTTCAATCCAAGGGCATGCAGATGATAGAATTTTATTATTTTACATATGTGGCTTGTCATACTCGAAATTATTGCATATGTGGCTTTAAAGACATTGGCGATGTTGGCTTTACAGATTGCTCAATCTGTGGTATGGGTTTACACATGTAATATGGGAGCTGTGCCTCCAAAGAACCCAGGTTGTTGAAATGAACCTGTTCTCAAAGCCAGCCATATTGAAAACTATGGTTGTTTTTTGTTTGGAGAACCTGTTATTAATGAATAAAGGACTTTGTCCCACGCACGAGTGATGCAATTGGCAAACCTTGTCTTGTCCCATTTTTGTCTATGGACAACTAGGTTGATGAAAAATCATATTTTTGCCGCGGTTAAGTTTATCAGATTTCACCAGAAATGTAGTGGGGCACGGTGCTCCAACTTGGTCGTCAGGAGCTGTGTCGCCGTGATATTGTTTGTTTTATTCTCGTTTTGTCACTTTCAAACAACTGTGTTGTATCATTATTGTAATGATGAAAAGTAATTTACTTGTATGTATTACCGGGCCAGCAATAACTATAACGCTCCTTATCGGGTTGGTCCTATGCTGGTCCTAGCATATCAGATCATATACCTCACCAGTTCATCTTAGCAGTCTACAATTGATAATTTTGGATTATTATATATTATACAGTATACATATTTGTCACGTATACGATATGAACTTGAACTTGATAATAAACACACATTAACCGATAACAGAGTGTAGGTTCGAGTGTTGAGAGTAGTGGTAAGCAGAGCGATTCACTTTACAAGTTCCAAGAATGATAATGGTATACAATTAACATGGTATATTCTCAACTTCCAGCATTTCTATATATTAAAGGAGCTCCACATGATACAACACTAATTCATTAATTTTTACTTGTTTCTAGCAATGCCATTCACAAATATATTTAATTCCAAAATGGCCTTGCGATCCGACATACGATTTTCATGTGAGCGGTTATTTTGTGTATTGCCAATTAGCACATAGACTACCAACAACCTGTTTCAGGTTTATACCCGTAAACAATTATATTTATTATTTTTATTATTATATTTTAGCATCATAAAGTGGAACGAGTCAAGTACAAAAATATTTTGCAGTTGAAATGAGAAAAACCAAGCTTTCTAAAGGTACAAAAAGCTCAGGATTTGATGCTTTGTGACACGTGGAGTTCATGGAGTTGAGGCTGATGATCGGGTAGTGCCTCTATTTAAAAAGTCTGAAGAAAATCATTACAACCAACATTACATTCCACACAATTCTAGGGATTTATTCGGAACCACTTTTTTATACAACCCGGAAAGCAAAGTTATTTATTTGAAAAAACTAAAATCAGGACTTAAAACAATACAAAACAAAGCATGGAATATACTTAACTCCACCAAAAAAAACTAGGAACCCTTAGGGACTTAGGGAACCTAAATTATATAAAAACGGGTCAAAAAAAGAAAAAATCTGAAGGCCGGTACTACCAGTTAGAAAATAGATTCAAAGAAAGGTGTTTTTTTTCTCGTCTCGATCAAATTCCGTGTACTCTCTGAAATAAGATTGTTGAAAGCAATTTAAAAAAACGTTGGAATCCTCATTAATGCTTTCGGTTACAGGTCAAAGGTAAACAGATAAAGCACATTGAGGCCATGGGGTTTCAGGTTATGATCCATTAATATTCCAAATCTCTCCAACCAGTTTCTTTACCAAGCTTTAGTGTGACTCTGGTTTAATAAATTAACGTCAAGTACTCGATTTTTTTTTCAGAGCACACATTGATCAAAAATGGATAAGTTCAAGTATATGAAAACACTTGGAATAGGGTTACCTTTTCTACCAATATATTATATTTAAATTTGGTTTTGATTAAAACGGATGCTCCCTGACTTAAGAGATAATTCGGTACACATGCCGTGTATCCATCGGGTTATCGCAGAGTAGAGGAAGACGGCTTTTCAATTTATTTAGTTATGCCTGCTGCAATTTTTTACCTTAGTGTTTATACGGGAGTGCAATTTACTCTGGCTTGTGCTGATTCATTGATAGAAAAAAACATCAAACGAGAATTCAAATTTGGTGAAATGCTTGACAATTTACAACCTGACTGGTATGGTACAGAGATATAAAACGTATCACAAAGCAGTACAAACCAATACACGCCCCCTTTCCATGTTTACCATGGTAGCGTAGCTCAGACGACGGTAAATAAAGGTGCCTCCACCGCAAGATTTGGCTTTTTTTTTTTTTTATAGTAGGATAGGGGTGTGCAAGTGTCCAACAAATGTCCAAACAAATTCTAACACGTTTTCTCTTCGTCTTGTTTGAAATTCGTCCCTGGGAAGCTCATGAAGTATCGATATCCATTTTTTCTCGATTAGTAATCATCGCTCGCAATTTCTAAACTTCATTAGTTCAAAGCTTAGGGGCACTAATGGTAATAGGGGGGGGGGGGGACGGTTATAGGCTACACGCGGACGAATCACCGAAGTTGGATGGAGACCTCTCTGTGGAGTAATGTCGCCGAGGAGTGATGCATCTTGAATTTGTATGCGTTTTTGTAAAACATACGAAAATAAAAAAAAAAAAGCTAAAACTGCAATAGCCAGTCAGTGGGGTGTAGATAACACAAAGCCAAAACGGAAATCATTAAAATGTGATGTTTTCTGAAGTCTGAACTGAATAGCAATATTGAAAAATCCCTGGAACTGGCTTAAAGGGAGTGACCCAAAATTCATGGTCCGATTTTCTCCCTCACATGGAAAGCATATTACCAAAAACGTATGATTAACAATTTTAAATTAGATAGCAAAAATGTGTGAACTAAATGATCCATAGAACAATTCGTGGTAATTATAGACGTTATAGTTCATACATCAAAATGAAAGCATTTCCACATTTCATGGGCCTTAAATTTTCAGGGGTAATGTGGCAAATACGAACTTTGTTCTGATACCAAAAATCGCATTTGTGAGTTAAAAGCGGGACGAGGTTTGTATGTGGGTAATTTGGTCGGAAAAAACATCGATCCTGCTGGAGCGATCCAGGAGCGAGGCAGAGTGCGGCGGATCGCTCGAGGTATCAGCCCATGCCTCGCTCCAGGTTATGATATAACGGGATATAAAGTTACCTCAATGACACATTGCGTTTATCATAATAAAAAAGAACCACGAGGACAGGAGTGGATCCAGGAGCGATCCTGCCTCGATACCTGAAGCGACGAACCTGGAGCGAGGCAGGAGCGACCGGCAGGAGTGCGGCAGGATCGCTCATGTTATCGCCCCTGGCCTCGCCTCCAGAGTATTGTTTATAACGGAAAATAAAGTTACTCAAGTTACACATTGCGCTTTATCTATAATAAATTAAAACCGAGGCAGGAGTGATCCAGGAGCGATTACTGCCTCGATACCTGGAGCGATACCCGGTTGATAATCAGGTCACACATCTTTACTAGGCAAAAATGATTTTTTGTAAGAAGGTAATCCTCAAAAGTTTGAACAACAGCGTGTTTAACAAAAATGGTAAACGATGCCTAGGGTTATCTCATATTGTAATTTTTTTTTTTTCATTCTGACATATGCAACATTTTGGTTCCTTTTATTGGTCCATGATCTCGAGACTAATGTTTGTGTGCGTTAATAAAAACAACAGCGTTTTAAATTCTTAACACTATATTTCTATGCAAAACAGACTCTATCCACTTTAGCTGGTGATTGTGTGCATAGGACCTACAGAGGTCCCCACTACAAGTAGTGCAGCAGATAAACTCGCGATTTCTCAAGACTGCTAAAGCTGTGCATTTCATGGTTTGGGGATTTAATTATTTTCTTTTCTTTTTGTTATAATTTTGTGTCAAATCTTTTGACAATCTGCCAACGCAAACCAGAGATATCAACGATATGAAAATAATATCTGTTTTCATCAATTCCAGTGGGATTTACCCAGTTAAATAAGGTATATGCATGCCAAATTCCTATGTGACACTATTGGGTGTTAATTTTAAAAAAAGAAAAATATAATCAAATATTATTTTGTTTCAGAACATAATTTCCTAAAATAGCTTCAATACCATGTAATTTTTAGCCATTTTATAATTACAAAACAACAAAATCACACGTCCCGTTGGTGGCATCAGGGGGGTGGGGTTCCTAGGGACCAACAAGCTAATTATCTCATTAACGGGCTGAAATTTTTTTTTTATGGAAAGAAGCGCATCGATAAGTTACACAATTACAAAAATAGAGTTCGAAAATATTTTTCACGACTGAGAATCGCACAAAAACAAATGCTTGGGTACTTGGACCCCCTTAGGGCACTTAAGTGGTTACCCCTAGTCTTACCAAGGGAGGGGGGGTTACCCACTCCCCCCCCCCCCAGTGGAACTTTGCTCCGGTGCGTTAAAATGCTAAAACCTTTCGTAAAAAAGCTTCTAGGTAATCGTTCTCTCTCATCCTTTCCGGTCCATTTTAGCGAACAAAAATGTGAAGGTCGCACTTCACCGGTTTACTGGTATGCGTCAAAGTCGAAGGGTAGGGGGGGGGGTGGTTTTGGTTGCCACCCAGGATATTCTATGGTGCATTTTTGAAAATAGTATCACAGATGGCTCTAAAACTCTTGTTTATGTAAAACTAGCCAAATGGCATCATTTAAGTTGAAACCGCTGAAAATCCGATATTTCCCTTCGATTTTTAGCGCAAATTGGATTTTCGCTATTTTCGGTGAAAATTGCCAATTTGCCGACTCGGGGACTTATGACGTCATTGGGACCCCATCTATGTATGTTGGTACTTATTTGTATCAATGGAAAGCGGAGACAATAGCTATCCTTGTATCAATATCTAAGCATCTTGTGCTTTGGTAACCACCACCCCCCCCCTTCTTCTTGCGTATGAGCATCAGCTAAATGTGTTGTAACGTTGAGCCAACTCACTGTTGATTGGTTGGGTTTGAGATATCTGTATCAACCGGCTGAACGAGAGTGGCACTCGTTGAGAATGGTGATCCCATCCTGTTGATGGAGAACACATTTGGCAGGCTGGCGATGGTATTGAAGCGACCGCTCCTGTTTGGCGAATCCGGTTTAGTGACCCTTCCCTTGCGTGGGAAGATTGCTTGCCAGTGTAGTTTCGTCCTTAGGTGTAAGAGAGATTTGATCTGGTCCTTGGAATGTCTAGCCAGACAGTATTCCATGTCTGTAAGAGGTTGAAAGGGGAACTGGAGAGTTAGCAGCGTGTCGGCAGAATCAAGGTCGCAAGAGCGCAGTCTCTGTTACGAGTTGGACGTGATTATTGGACAGGGTTAGCAGCAGTGCTTGTTTGGCGCATATGGACTCGAGGTGCTGCCGGGAAAGTAAGCTGCCCCCCCCTTTGTAAACCACCCTCTTGGTAAACTGGGTACAAAAAAAGGTTGGTAAGAGAGGGTTATTTTTAATGGTTAAAAATGGAATTGGTAACTTAATAGGACTTGGTAACACAGGGATTATCCTTCGAAGATAGATACCTGGCGCTATACGGACTAGAGGTGCGTGCCGGTAGTAAGCTGCCCCCCCCCCCACTGTTAAACCAACACCTCTTGGTAAACTGTGTACAAAACAAGGCTTGGTCAAGACGAGGGGTTAATGGTAAAATATGGACTTGGTAACTTAATATGATTGGTAACCAGGAGATGATTCCTCGAAGAGTACCTTGTGCGCATACGGAATCGAGTGATTGCCGGTCAAGTAAGCTGCCCCCCCCCACATGGTAAACCACCACCGGTAAACCGTATGTACAAAAAAAGGTTGGTAAGACGAAGGGGTTAAATGGAAATATGGAATTGGTTAACTGTCTTGCGCTCATGTCTTCAAATGGTATTTCCTTATATTTAGAAAAACACAAAATTTCACTTTGTGTGTAATAACAATTGACTTGGAAACGAATTGATTTTGATTATTAAAAAAAAATAATTAAGGGAGACTATGACATTTGAAACAGTCAGTGAAATAAATCGTGTAAAGATGCGGGTTCGTTTAGTTTGTCATGATTAACTATACCATTGGGACAATAGGTAAATTAAAGCTATAAACGGACCGTCGC
Source organism: Ophioderma brevispina (assembly GCA_023653785.1). Lineage (NCBI taxonomy): Eukaryota > Metazoa > Echinodermata > Ophiuroidea > Amphilepidida > Ophiodermatidae > Ophioderma > Ophioderma brevispina. The sequence continues at coordinate 16,426 of JAMKCH010023680.1, forward strand.
CATGGGGGTGGAAACACCCCCAGCGATCCTCCAAAAAGAGAAGAAAGAGAAAAAGGGAAGAGAGAGGAAGGAAAAGAGGAAAGAGAAAAGAAAAGAGGGAAGAAAAAAAGAGAAGAGAAAAAAGAAAAGGAGGGAGAACAGGGGAAAGTAAGAATGAAACAAAAGGAGAACAACATCAAAACGCATGAGATTGAAACTCCAGACTTACGAAAACCCAAAACTATCACAATATTGGCTTCCCTCAAGCCAATTAGTTGGTGTTCCAAGCCTAACCAACGGTAATAATGAAATTCTGGTTAAGTACCACAGGTACTTGTGTCAAAATGTGTTGAAAAATAAATTTGAGGGAAAACCGAGGGGAGCCATTGAGCCATCCTCAAGTTTGGTCTACCAGTATATAAGGGGAATTTCAGTCGGTGATCTGAAGTGGTCAAGAAAAAAAGGTAGGATAGATTCCCTAGCCCCCAGCACCATTAACTTATAGGTCTACTGACTGTCATTTGAATTAATTACTTAGACTTAACCCTTTAAAAAATACCTTTTCCTTAATACTAAAATCCAAGAGCTTCCGGGGGCTCTACCCCTGGACCCCGCAGGTTCTGCTCATGCACCGCATCCGTTAAATACATTGGCGTAGCTATATTATAATGCCCGTTCAGTGAGGAAAGTTAGAAACCAGCTTTCTTTGAATTGGTTACCATTTACCCCTCAAAAAGTGTATCTGAAGGTTCTGAATAGCTGAAATCCAGAGCTTAAGGGAGGCTCGACCCCTGGACCCCCGAAGGCTCCTGCTATGCACCCCACACCATATTAAAGAAATTGGCAGCTAGCTATATGGCAGTCAAGCTTATACAGTATAGGCCTCTTCAGTCTCAGGGAGCAAAGTTAGAAAACCAGTCTTTACTCGGGTCTTCTTTACTTCAATTGGTTACTATTTACCCATCAAAAGTGCTTGGTCATTTTGAAGGTTCTGATTAGCTCAAATCCAAGAGCCTCCGGGGGCTCTGCCCCCTAATCCCAGCAGGGGCTCTGCCCATGCACCCAGCCAGGGCGCCCTAAAGCGGGACCCTGTACCACAACCGTTCAGGGCTTTCGGTTTGGCGTCAAGGCACTTGCGGTTCTGTGCAGTGCAAAGATCAAGAAAAAAAATGTCTGTAAGAGCATCTACTTAGGACATTTCAACGGCCCTTAAGTGGGCACGAACCGTGCGCCGTTAGTTGTATTGTTTATTCGCTCATACCGCTTCCAGGACTCTTACTGCAAGCAATAACATTTCTCACTTTACACCCCCCTGACAAAAAGGTCGCGCGACGGCACTGCATCCCTGAATATAAAACTCATGTTTATTCCCAAAAAAGCAGACATTAAGACCAATAACAATTGTGGTCTATAATGACCACAGGCGTGCAGAGGGGACAAAGTCAACGAATCGATGTGACCATTCTTTATCGTCGTAGGTGGACTATGAGTCAGGCGGACTGTGGTCTCAAAGAGATTTGCTGATGTTTGGATCGAACCCCGTGGATGTTAAACCCGAACAGAATGGCCCTTTATGATAGGCCGCCCCCCCCCCAGTGTAAACAATGTCAGCCTGTTTGAGATGAAACAACAGTATTGGAGGGGACTGTGCTACCACACCATTTGTGAAATTGTCAATATCGAGCTATATTTTCACTGTTTGCCTATCGTTAAATGAGCTAAGAAAATGCATGCAGAGGGTTTGCTAAAATATCTGTCCAACATGTTGGCAATTATGGTTTAATATTTAAGACATTTTGGTCAAATGGGTTTGTAGTTTGCTTTCTTTTGGAGTTCAGAATCAATAGAAGAGTATATACAGCGTGTCCGAACAAAACAGGAAAAAAAAAACAAAAAAAAAGAACAAAAAACAACCAAGGCAACAAACAAGCACTTCCGCCCCCCCCCCCCCCCCCACTCAACACCTAGTTCCATGCTCCATACTTTTTTACAAACTCACCTGCCCACTTTCTCTTCGTTGTAATGTGTAATTTGGTGATTATCATCTCCCTCATTTCGCACTATCTTTTTTTAGTTATGACCCCATAAATCAAGTAACCTGCTTACCCATTTTAACCAAATTGTAGCCGCTATAGTACCTACACATTCGCGCTGTACTTTTGGCTTGCAGAACCACCAATACTAATTCTAAGTCTAACGACCCATTTTCTTGTTTTAAAATTACATGTTTAAAATGATTAAAAAAAATATTACATATGAATGTTTCCATTGGTAATAGACATCTAAATCTTGCATTTTACACCTTAAAAGATTGAATTTAGCCATGTGTGATCACCAAACATGTCTTGTCAAAATAGCGCTAATCAATCATCGTCGTTGTACATCATCACAATATACATCTTAAACGCAAATTTGAATTCCGAATGGCTATATTGAGATATCGTTTTTTAATTGTGTATTAAAAAAAATATTTTTAATTTCGTAAAGTTAATAATTACGAGCATGTTGAAGCCCATGGCATTTATAATTTATTTCACGCCTAATAATTAATGCTTATCTTATTGCATTTTTTTACATGGGTCCTGCGGTTACTTGATGTTGATGTCATATCTTTAAAAACGTCGACTCGATCATTAGAATTTTTTTCTTGGGCATTTAGCTTACCGTACTCTGTTACCTTACAGTATAAGAACAAGTAGCCATTTGCTTTTGTTCAACACCTAATGGCAGCTGCACCAAGTGGTTGCTTGTTTTTAGGGGGACACACTGTACAACCATGGCGTAACAGCGGGGGCAGGGGGCGAGAGCCCCCCCAGGCAAAACCTTTCCCCCCCCCTTCCGGGCCCTCCCAAATTATTTGGTGGATTTTTGTTTTGGGGATTTTGGGCTGACATTTTGTACAGTGTCCCTATGGAGAAGGACTCCAAATTTGCCCCCTCAAAAAAGTCTTGGCACCCCTTCAGCCCCCCCCCCCCATTTGTAAAGGTCTGGTTACGCCACTGTAAACACCCAATACGTATTAGGTTTATCTATATAGGACGTAGCTAAAACCTGTCTTGACGTGCATGTTTCCATACAATTACTCGTTCGGGTGTCGAGAGTAGCATTCAATTGTACAATCCAATATACTCTATGCTTTTAGATTTTAATTGAAAGCACGACGATAGACCCCACTTTAAATGAACCATCCGCAGATGTATGAAGTTTGCCATCCGCAATGCTTTAAGCGCATAATTGGGTTACTTTAAATATATCTGCTGCCGCGCCTTTCCTAAAACCGGGCTCAGCGCAACAAGATTGCGGCGTTGAAATAAAAATTTACATCATGCATTGTGACTGACAAAATGACAGTAAAAATATTTCGTGAGAATCAAATGGAAATCCGCAAAACGAGGATGTAAGGAAAAATGTAGGAATGTAGGAACTTTCAACCCAGGTGACAACAGCACTGTAATTTTCTCTGGAAGAAAGAGGAAAACGTGAAATAGGGGTATCCATCATGCTCACTGAAGAAGCACGTAAAGCTTGGATTCCTTTAATAGTTGTTGCGAGGTTGAAAGCTAAGCCAACCATCCCCTCGTACATGTTTATGCGCCCCAAATCCAATCACGATGTAAAAAAACTATGATGAATTCTAGGATCAACTGCAAGCAACCAATATAGATAAGATCAACAAAGGGACATCATTATCATTCATGGAAGATTCCCGGAAGATCTAAAATTCAAAAGATAGAACCCGGGAGCTAACGACATTTGTAACCACATATCACGTACAAAGGTTTGAGTGATTAAATATGTTGGCAGACTGACAGGGACCCTGAAACTGATTCTTAAGTGCGCAAATGGTGCCTTAAGGAGAGGGGGCCACGACGGGTATCAATTTTTTTAATTGATCCATCATTTGAAAAGTATACCAGGTTATTGTTACACAACAGAATTCAGGAAAGGTATAGTTGTACTGTTACAACGTAAGTTTAAGATTATAGGCCTAAAAACAGCACAAATCAATAAAAGGGTCAATTTCAGGTTGTACAGGGGTGCAAAATTATTGATGGAGTTCATAGGATAAAAATAGGAACATGCGTGAAAACAACATTTTAAGGTTGTTTTTAAAAAAGGTCGGAAGTCAACTTGAATTGATGGGAATCCCTGGGAACTTTGTCAAATCAAATGGACCAAATAGGCATCAAACATCATCGGTTATGCGCAGGAATATGACAGCTGGGTTACTGGCCAGAGCGTTATGTATGGTAACGATTGACATTACGTAATGTTTGTGTGTCAAGATACTAGGTAAAGGTAAGGGTAAAGGGGGACGGACCTGTGTACCACATGACGGAGTGCCCACTCTCTTTCGAAGCGATGGGGCCAGACTTCCACATATACTGTTCTGTAGTGGATCGCCCCACACCTTCATCTACAGCGACGTCTGTACCTCCCAGCAGGGAATAATGCCGGGACCCATTAGACACCTGGGTAGAGAGGAGTAATTGAGGTAACGCGCCTGACTCAAGACTGAAAGCACATGACCCCAGCGGGGCCTCGAACCACAAACTGTGGACGTGCGGGCGAGCGCTGATACATTGTACCACATGTGCCCTCCCAAATGATACTAACCCTGTTTTCAATAGGTGAACCGCATGGGGAATTACAACATGGTTCTTCACCTAAACAAGTGCACTTCAGCTCTACTGACCGTGACAACGAACTGAAGTGAATATAACTTACTCAAAAAACGATCAGTTATGTTTTACACATGGGAATCAAACTTTAATTCATACTAATTTAGTTTTTGAACATATATCACAGAAGTGGGGTCACCACACTTCATTTTCTAGGGGGGAAAACGGGGGAGGGGGCAAAGTGACAAATTTTTGGGTGGGCCAAAGTTGAAATTCGGGGGCCAAAACAACCCACAATTTGCAGATTTTTAATCCAATTTTGTCCAAAATCGCAATATTTGGTGATTTTTGCTAAGTGTTAGTGAAACCACTTTCGTAACTATAATAATGGACAGTTGAACAAAAGAAGCACAAGTGATTAATGATGAAAAGAAAAGGGGCCAGACGTATATATAAAAATATCGCGCGCGGACTGTGCACGCTACAATCAATGCATTAACGGCTTGCTTCGAGTCTATACTTGCCTCGGGCTGATTTTTAGGTCAAAAAAGAAAGGGGATATGTTAATTGTTAATATCACGAACATCTTGTT